>CM076583.1:724247135-724401916 GCA_034641835.2 Pinus albicaulis | reverse complement strand
TGTTGACACATAATCTTATGGGATGGGTGTGGATATTTAATTTTGTATAATAAATAATATTGGGAAATAAGGAAGGTCAAGAGTCATTGGGAGATGAATCCCAATAGCCTCAACTCCATGTATAAATGCATGTTCATTCTTCATTCAATAACACATTCTAATTTGAGGAGTTACCTCCTGGTTTGACATGGTATCAGAGCCAGTCCCACTATTGGCATTTCTGCCTGTGGTGTAACTCCCTCTCCTTTGCTCAGTCAGTTTTTTAATAGTTTTTGCTGCTCCTACTTATTGCTATACTGTTATTCTACATTTTTTTTTTATCTCTTCAATTATCCACAGGTCTGACATTTGCAGCTCCTGCAGCTCCTGAAGATTTTGTAATCCTGCAGTTCTTGAAACACTGCAAATTGCAACCCCTCTCTGCAGTCCTGCAAAGATCCCATTCCTACAATTTCAAAATTTTACCTACCCAACACACCTCACATCTTCCCTCTTCCACAACGCCTTTCCCATTGACCATCTTCCCTCCCTACCTGCGCTCCCTCACTGCTATCTCTCCCCATATGAGCACTCCCCTCGGCTTCCCATTTCCTTACGCCCCCTCCCATCCTTACATCGCTCTGCCCTTCGCTCCTATCGCTCTGCCTTTCATGGCTTTTACAGCCGGCTCCTCACACTACAACGCATAATCCTCACACGCTCTCAGCACCTCATAAAAATACACTCTCAGCACTTACAGCCTACGCACACTCTCAGCACTTACAGCCTGCGCATACCTCTTCAACCGCCTGTCATAACAAGACCCCGAGCTGTCACTAAACACCTCGACACATCGTTATATATCGTCTCTGTTTATAATACGCTGGTTTGACATGGTTATATATCGTCTCTGTCTTTATAATACGTTGGTTTGAACTCCCGTGGCCTATTGCTACTGTCTATTGGCTTTACCGCCTCATTACCACCCTATCCAGCATTTATATATCAACACATATCCTGTTCGCCTGTCGTATGGTTGCATAACACCGCTCCACGCAGTTTCTAATACATTGTCCCTTCCATTTAATACACCACCCTTTTAATATGCCATTCCATATTTTATACAACGCTGCCTCCCATATATACCGCCCCTCCTCCATATCTAATATCGCGCAGTCATATTGTATTACACCCTCATATATTATACCACCTCATAATACCACCCTCGACTCATAATACCGCCCCTCCTTTATAATATTGCCCATTTTTTAATACTCCCTTCCCATATTTTAATACCAATCCACCATACATTCGATCTCCCATTCATATACCACCCCACCATACATTCGATACCGCCCCATTCATACATTCGATACCGCCTCCATAACACAATATCCATATAAAGTCTCTTTATTCAAAAAATAAAATAAAAATTATATATATATATATATTTTTTGGTGCAGAATTCAGTTTTAGCAAGAGATTTTGTGTTCTTTTAAATTCTATTTTTTTAGCAGAGTTTTTGTCTTCAGAGTATTTTCCAGCAAAGAGTTTTTTCTCCCTTTGATTGAGCAAATTTCAAGAGTTGAAAGTTTTTCTAGCAGAAATTTTTCCTCTTCAGAAGATTTTTTTTCCAACAAACTAATGCATTCTCTCATCTCTATTGTTGGGGTGGTTCTCTCCGGAAAAGAGAACTATCTTGAATGGTCTTGGAAGATTAAACACACACTCATTTTTAATGAGTTGTGGAGAGGAATCTGTGAAGGACAAGAAGGAAATCCACCAGCAAAGCCCACTTCAGACAAAGAGCTCGCCATTTGGGAAAACAAGAACTGCAAGGCCTATGCCTTGATTGCAGCTTCCGTAAATGAAGAGGTGAGTCTCCACATTTCATCATTCTCAAATGCCTATGATGCCTTGAGCAAGATAAAATAACTCTATGACTCACATTCAGAATTAGAAAATGTTCAATTGATGATTAAGTTGTTCAGTCTTGAAATGAAGAATGATGATCCCCTTGCCTTAGCTTCAGAAGTTAGATCGATCATGCATGATATTGATAACACTGGTTTAAAAATGGACATACCTCTCATAACATATGTTAAGGCATTTTATTCGACTTACTCACATTATCTTGAGTCTTTGTAAGCAAGTGGGAACCTTGAGCATATCACCTTTGATACACTTGAGAAAAAGTTTGCAGAAAGAGAGAAAGCTTTTGGGAAGATGACAGTCCCTTCATCTTCCGAAGAGGTTGCATACTTGGCACATAGAGAAAAGATTCATGCTCTAGATTCATCCAGAGGAAGAGGTGGCAGAAGAGGAAGAGGAAGAAGAAACTTCACAGAAAGGGGGGGCAGACAATCTGACAAATCCAATCTTCATTGCACACGTTGCAATAGAGATGGACATGATGCATCCAAATGCAGAACACCTTGGGAGAAAATTGAGCAGCAAAGAAATCAAGACAAAGGTAAAACTAATGACAAAGACAAAGGTAAAGCACCTGAATCCGCTCATTTTGTTCTAGCACATTGTAACAATGGAGTAACTGAAGACTTGTTTGATGTTTCATTTACTTCATGGAGAGATGATTGGTTGCTAGATTCAGGAGCAACATGTCACATGACATTTAGAAAATATTTTTTTGAAGAATTCACCGACAAAGTTGATGGAGCAGTATATTTCGCAGATAAATCCAAACTCAAGCCATCAGGGCTTGGCACAGTCAGGCTTAAACTGCCTGGTCTTCCTGATCATATCCTACATGAGGTTCTATACCTCCCGAAGTTGAAGAGAAACTTGTTGTCCCTGATCGAAATCCGGCAGCAAGGACACTCAGTTCACTTGTTTGATGGCAAGGCAGAGGTCAGATCAGCATCAGATCACTCACTTGTCATGGAGGGAATAGAAGAAGGGAGACTCTTGAAGCTGAAAGGTTCATCTTCTCATGCTCAAAACTTTGCATTCAGTTCACATCATGATGAAGGTACATTCCCATCAAGTCTTTTATGGCATGCTAGATTTGGACACTTAAACTATGAAAGCATTCGTTTGTTGAAGAAAAATGGTGTTAATGGACTGCCTACAATTCCTAGAAAACCTAAGGAATGTGATGCTTGTATTCTAGGAAAGCATAGCAAACAACCATTTCATGATTCACACTCCATAGCACATAGAAAACTTGAGCTTGTTCATTCAGATTTATGTGGCCCTATGCCTATTGCTTCTGCAAATGGAAACAAATACATGATGACATTTATTGATGACTACACCAGAATGTGTTGGATTTACTTACTGAAGAATAAGTCTGATGCTTTTTAAACTTTCAAGAATTTTCATGCATGGATTAAAAATGATGCACAAACACATATTGGCTCTCTATGTATTGATAATGGAAAAGAATACACTTCAAACGAATTTGAAAATTATCTTCGTCAACATGGAATCAAACATCAAACAACTGTGCCATATAATCCACAACAGAACGGTGTAGCTGAAAGAATGAACAGAACTATTTTAAATATGGTCCGCTCCATGTTATTTTTCAAGAACGTAAAATTGATGTTTTGGGCTGATGCAGTTCTATGTGCTGTTTACATAAAGAATAGGTTTCCTTCAAGTTAAATTAGAAACAAAACTCCTTTTGAAATGTGGCATGGCCACATTCCTTCGGTAAAGAATTTCAGGGTCTTTGGGTCTACCTGTTATGCCTTGATACCCAAGGGTCAAAGGAAAAAACTTGGTGCTAGAAGTAGAAAATGTATCTTCTTGGGGTACTCCAATACCTCCAAAGGATATCGTCTCTATGATGAAGCAAATAAGAAGTTTGTGATAGCAAGAGATGTCATATTCCTTGAATCTTCCAAGAGTGACAAGGTTGTTGAGCGGCAACTTGATCGCCTGGATAGATTCACACATGCAAAGTCCTTCCAAGAATTTGATAATGTGATTCCACATCTTGAATGGGGGATTCCGATATTGAATCAAACTGTGGAATCATGTCCTGAAGCACTCTCTCCCCCACATGAAGAAGCAACCACGGATGACACATTGGATGATGTGATTGACAGAATTGGGAGATTGAATCTTGAATCAATCCCAACTCAGTCAAGTGACCAGCCTGGGCCATCTCAGAAAGGTCCTCCCAAATGGCTGACAAAGACACTGGAGGATGTTCATCTTGATGAGGTTGGAAAAACAGGAACAAGAAGTTCCACTCAAGAAATCGAAGGTGATGTAGATAATTCTGATTCTCCTGTTGATATGGATATTGCTTATAACTGTGAATTGAGTTTTTCTACAGATCATGAACCAACTTCCTTCAAAGAAGCCGCTTCTCATGATGAATAGAAAGAAGCGATGCAGAAGGAGTATGATGCCTTGATAAAGAATGGCACTTGGAAGCTGGTTGATCCGCCTTTGGGAACGAAACCAATTGGCTATAAGTGGGTCTACAAGAACAAGTACAAAGCAGACGGCTCACTTGACAAGCACAAGGCCAGGCTTGTGGCAAAAGGTTTTGCACAAAAATAAGGAGTCGATTATGAAGAAAATTTTTCTCCCACAACAAAATGGACCACCATCCGGACTCTCTTTGCCTTAGCAGCTCAGAATTGATGGAAAGTCCATCAGATGGATGTAAAAACAACCTTCTTGAATGGAGATCTAAAGGAGAAAGTTTATATGTCCTAGTCAGAAGGATTTGTGGTAAAGGGTCAAGAACACAAAGTTTGCAAGCTTATAAAATCCTTTTATGGCCTCAAGCAAGCACCACGAGCCTGGTATGAGAAGTTAACCGAGCATCTTCTGAAACTCGACTTCAAACATTTTGATCTTGATGATGCAACTTTGTTTGTTAAGAAAGTTGGAAAAACAATTGTATATCTTGTGGTATATGTAGATGATCTTTTGATAACAGGAAACAATGAGAGCTATATTGCATCCATGAAGAAAGAGTTGAAGAAAGGTTTTGAAATGACTTATTTGGGTCATGTTCATTACTATTTGGGTATTGAAGTAATTCAACATCCTAAATTCATATTTCTTTCTCAAAATAAGTACATTGGAGATCTCTTGAACAAATTTGGCATGGATGACTGTAATCCCTTAACCACTCCAATGGAACAAAACTTGAAGCTTACATCTATTTAAGGGAAGGAATTTGAGGATGCAACTAAGTATAGACAACTTGTAGGAAGTCTTATCTACCTGACCACCACCAGACCTGACATTTCATTTGTTGTTGGAATCCACTCAAGGTTCATGCAAAAACCTTGTGAAGGACATTGGTTTGCTGCGAAAAGAGTGTTAAGGTACTTGAAGGGGACTCAAGACTTTGGAATCAAATATACACAGGTAGGTGACTTCAGCTTGATCGGATATTCTGATTCAGACTTTGATGGCGACAAAGAAACAGGGGTGTCTATTACAGGTTACACCATGAGTCTTGGATCAGGAGTTGTCTCATGGAGATCACGCAAACAGTCAGTTCCAGCAGATTCCACGACCGAGGCAGAATATGTGGTAGCAGTTGAAGCAACAAAGGAAATTGTGTGGCTCTGGAAAATCCTGGAAGATTTGCAGATGAAACAAACGTACTCCACACCACTCATGATCAACAACACTTCTGCAATAAAGTTGGCCAAGAACCCAAAGTTTCATGATCGAACAAAGCACATCAATACAAAGTACCATCTAATTCGACATCATGTTTAGGCCAAAACCATCCATCTACATCATTGTTCCACAAATGAGCAAACTGCTGACATCTTCACCAAAGCACTTGGAAGAGAAAAGTTTGAAAAGTTCAGATCGATGCTTGGACTCACCAACATCCCTTCGGATTAAAGGGGGGAATGTTGACACCTAATCCTATGGGATGGGTGTGGATATTTAATTTTGTATAATAAATAATATTGGGAAATAAGGAAGGTCAAGAGTCATTGGGGGATGAATCCCAATAGCCTCATCTCCATGTATAAATGCATGTTCATTCTTCATTCAATAACACATTCTGATTTGAGGAGTTACCTCCTGGTTTGACAGAGAGAATCAATCTAGCAAGAGCAAGAAGAAAGGAAAAAGAAAAATGAGTTCATATTAAATATTTGGAAAGGATAAGGCTAGGCAAAAAAATGCACCTAAATATAAAGGTAAGCCAACTTATTGTTGGATTTATGCTAAAAATCAATGTGCTAAGAGTTGGCAATCGGTAGAAGTTGTTCATTATTGAGAAATTTGATAAACCCCCCAACAGTAGTAATTGCAAGTATTAGGTGTTGATCTTGATTTATGTAGGGAATGAAATGAAATACAAATTTATAAAAAAATCACAAACGTATGCTGAAGCTTCTATTAATAAATGGAATGTGTTGAAGCGTAAAAGCTGACAGAATGAAACAAAATCGCTTGAATAATGGTATCTTATCTCCGAGAATATATCTAACGGCTACAAGAATTCACTAGATCACTTTACAATAGGCCAAAGAATATGCACAACACAAAGCGGCATGGAAACCCCTAAACATCCAAAAACCCAATCATAGGAGATGAAATTCCAAAAAAATTGGCCAACCTTGACATGTCAACTTCTCGGGTCGTAACTTTTTCATAATATATTTTTTTGGTGGACTTGATATCTTATTGGAAAGGTTTAATAAAAGTACATATTTTAAAAAGGCCCAAGAAAAAACTTACAACAATCGCATATGCCCTCGTCATAAAAAAAATGTCATTTTAGAAGACCTCAAAATGTCCTTAGAAGTTTTAGGACCTACAGCATAGAAAAATTTCCATGATTGAGAATTGTTGACTGACCCAATAGAATATGTGGGTGGCCTCGATATCCACCTATATCGGTGCTCTCTCATAGAAAAAAATGGTATCCATTGTGTTGAGTTCCCCCATCAGGATGGGGAAAATTTCTTGGACTTGGCCATATGGTATAGACTTGATGCATAAGTTTCCCTAATTTAACAACCCCATAAAGTTGGATCCTCTATTTTTCAGTTCCCTTAACCTATGTTTCCATGATCTCACATCAATGATTTCTTGTTCCATGTAATTTGTGTTGAGCTATGTCGATTTCAAAGCTTGCTCTAATATCTTTTATTTGTTTAATAATAGTAGAAATTCCCGTTAAGAACCCCTAGAACCCATTTTGATGCACTCTTAATAACCATTCATCACTATCAATGCCAAGGGTTCTATCCACATTCATAGAAGGCGGCCATATGGCCTCCTTTTGACTCAAATTCCCTTACACATGGTGTTAGCGACTGCGGCCTATTTCGATTTTCGTAAGGTTCCCTCTTGATACCTTGACTTGGTCCCTTGCAATTAACCCTAGTTTATGCTATTATGTATATATATATATATATATATATATATATATATATATATAAGAAAAATATTCCGGTGGCCTACGAGGCCTTACATTATATGTATAAACACACACACGCACGCACACACACATATACGTGTGTGTGTGTGTGAGTCCATGTTGCCGGGGGGCTAACCCTCTTGGCCAGCGTCATGGTAGGTATGTATATAAATTATCCAACTCCTCGACCCAATCTTAGAAACTCTTCTAGCCATAGGCAATCTGAGCACTACATTATTAATAGTTTCATTTCAAACCAACGTATATATTTCTATGTGTGCATACACTTTTTTATCAATGTCTGGATGTACAAAATATTCATAAAGAATTTAATGATCTTACATAAGTTATCTCTAGGATTTTTCCATTCCATAGGATTTACCATGTCATCAGAACATATCCATATATATAGGTCAACCAACATATTTGCGTATAATTATATTACTCAGTTAATATTTTTCGTATCACTTTAACGATTACATAGCCATTTGTCCGGCAAGCCGGGCTTAGTGTATTACATAGTTAAACCCATTCACATGGAAACCATCAATTCATACATTCCAATGACATATTATCAACTCAACAAGAATAAACATAGAATCCAATACTTGTTATTATAATATCAACAATCCATCCATATAAGAATTGTACTTGATAAATTCAAGTTGCATGTAATTAAATTAGCAATATAAACCTTTAATTATTCATATAGTATAGCCATGCCAAATAATTATATTATATTATATCTAGGCAAGCTGAGTCCTCAGATTACAACTCTCCATCCAACCATAGATTGGACTACAACGTAGCCTTTATTATATTCAATCACCCCGGTATATTTAAGAGCTTGAGAGTTTTCTCAAGGAAAGAAAAAAGCTTTCTTTAACTGGGCTGAGATAGGGAATCCGGAGGCAAACCAACTCCACCAACCAACTTCTCAAGGAAATAAATTGAACACAAATAATCCATAGGTATATAACCCCCACCCTTCGATTTACTTCCAGCAAGTCGATAGCTCTCAAATCAACTGGAGGCCAGCCACAGCCACCAACCTCAATTAAGAAAGAGAATCCGAGAGGTTCCAGTCTCTACCATGAATGATAAAAACAAGGGTTCCACCCGATCTGAAAATCTAGAACCCGACTATAAAACCCAATATAATGAAGCGAGAGGATTCTCCTTGCGGGAATCCAAAACAAGCCTCCACCTCGGTATCCCGAGGGAATCCATAGCTCCTCCTCACACTCGGCCCAAATGAGGAATCTGAGAGGTCTTTCTCCCCTCACTGAAGGAATTATTCCACATATCCACATGATCAAACCAGAAATTTTCTTTAGTTATTTTCTTGTAGTAATGTTGAACATGGTTCTTGTTTCCTCTAAGTTTCTGTATGGGCCTTTCGGAGTCTTAGACATATTATGGCTTCTATTGAATATTTGTGTATTATTTTATTTTAATGGCACTGCGAATTTCCAACATTGGCTCTCCTGCTGTTATTTATATGCCCCCCATCCCACACGATCACTTCCTTTTCTTACTACACCTATGAATTCCCTTTTTCAATTTCCCATAGTTTGTTCCTCTTTATGGCTTATTGTTTTTCCATTCTTATTTTGATGCCCCTAGTTTTTTCTTAGTTATGTCCCACTTTTGATCTTTGAACTCTTAGGCTCTTCGCATGTTTTCTACTTTACCTCTTTTTCTTACCTATCCTTTATTCATTTTCTCTCCTCCCCAACACCACATTGTTGTTCAATTCCCATCTCGATATATCTTATATCATTCCTTCACAAGTCATTTTTATTGTGTGCATCCGGAATCACATATCTGAGCTAAAATGGTGCAACATGTCTCCTTGATTTTCCCAGTATTTTATTTTTGTTGTGGTTGGCCAACTCACCTGCATGCTCTAAACCAGGTGATTGTTCAACTACATGTATATGTCTTTATTAATTTATTTGTCCCTTCTTTCTTGCATGCTATTGCGATAGGTATGTTTTATGTTTTTCATTTTAGAAGTGCGTCGTTAATATGTGATCCCTTTGGTGCACACCTATAAGCTTCCATTGCTATCATAAACAATCAAATCCCAAGAAATTTACCCTCCTAGGCTGCGGAATCTATGTCCCAGAATATAATATATTTGTTAAAAATATTCTGAGTTAATTACCATAAGTGGAGGAGTAGTAGGGGTTTGTCTGAAACCCCTTCCCCTTGAGAGAACACCATTCTCGGTGTTCTATATAGCGAGATAAAAAAACAAAAAATTTCTTAAAAACCGAAGCACAATTATTTGGATAATTACAATTCAAATATACATTTACTCACCAAGAACTAAATAGCATAAACGATTTTCCATTTATCCAATCACTTCTCATGGTTCTATTGCGAGTTTCTTAGTGCATTTTTCCTCATCCACATACGAGTTGCTAGTTTGTTTTCATCTTGGAGTGTTGTAAACTTCCAATATCTAGCGTTGTTGTTCTTTGCGATCCTTATTCCTTCCAAATAATAGTTCTGACCCATTTCTTCTTGGAACACCCCTAATATGTTTTATTCAATCATCCTTTCATGAGCCTTACTAAAACTAATTTATTTTTCCAACAGAGCTACCCTTCTCTTCTTCTTAGTCCATTGAGAAATCTAATTCCCTCTTACGTACGTGTCTCACCTTCTAAGTTTAGGAATCCCTTCTCTTGTTTAGTCCCTCGAGGGATCCATTCATAGCAAGGTTTCCTTACATATCACCGAGTCTCAAAACCCGAGGAAAATACCTACCTCAACATCTTCATATTGGTCATGGAATGCTTCAAGGAAATAAATAAACACTATTGGTGCTAGTATCCATATTGGCACGTGTTCACCCTCAATATTTAACCAATGTACCATTGAGTGCTCAATGCATTTTGAGTTGTTGTTATTAACCTTTAATCCCATGTTCATTCACCTTAAAACAATTGTACTTTCCTAGAACACCCAACACACAAATAAAATATTCATCATAAAAAAATTAAATAAATTTAAATCATACCTCGTTAGCAGCTTATCCATGAAGTGAGCTTTGCAAAATTTCTTTTGCTCCCAAACGTAACAAGCCAAATTATCTGTGATCAAATCATCATAAAATATCAAATCATGTTCATATACGTTAAATTCTTGAAATCAAATGAAATATTGATACTTATCTTTTAATTTTTCTTTACATCTTGTTTTATACACACTAGATTCGTTCAAATCAACAAGTATCCAATGAATTCTCTCCTATTGTACACACATTGAATTAGTTTCCAAACCCGAAAAACACATGATGGTGGATACAGAGACACACACACACACACACACACACACACACAAACACACATATATTCAAGCCGATTCATTACCCCACGATATGGCCACTACCCAGTCAATATTCTTTTGTCAACTTGGCCATATTATCACTAGGAATCCATATACTATATGATACTCCACATGAAAACATTACACAATACATGGACGGACAATCCCATACCTTCCTTTCCCAACACCAAATTACAACCTATACACACATACATAGTGCATGACTCATACAAATACGCATAATGCACAATAATTAGACATACACACATGGCATCATATGACATGCACACACCATCACACATGGCATGGTACAACATATACACAACATTCATAACTAATTGTAATCTGTGGTGACATGTCTTAGAATACAAGGACTATACTATCTCCACACATATAAATCAAGAATCCAAATAATACAAGTCCTCCACCCAAACCGAGAATTCAAAGGACTGTTCCTTCACCTAATCTGCATTTTATATTTTCCGTGCGCCCACAACCCATATTAGGTTTGTGGTTCTTCATTTTCCACATACTTGTCCCAACATGTTGCAAATCACTATGCTCTTTGTCAATGATGAAACCTTCAACATTCCCTATTCATAATAGCACATCATCATTATATAATAATCATATTCACATGATATAAAAATCATAATTCAATAGGAATACCCTTGTGCTCAAGGGATTCCTCATTCATCAATCTCTTTGGATAACTTCATTATGTTGTCCCAAAAATACAAAATTCATCAATAAATTTTAAAACCTCATTCTTCCATAAAATGATCTTTTAAAACTTGTCACTCACAATGGCTGAATACATTCAATAATCAATCATATTCATAAATATAACACATATTCTTATACATCGAATAAGGTCAAGCTTTATAGAACCTACCTTGTGCCATTTTCATGGTTGACCATATCATTATCATTATTTCCCATGGACCCAACTTGACCTTCTTAGTTGTCATACTATTGTCCACTTAGTCATGGATATATGTTTATCACTAAATAAAATTAGATTTAGATAACTCCATGAACATAAGCAAGCATGCCTTGGGAAAATGATTTTTTTACCAAAATTCCTCCTTTTCCTTTTTCATGTTGTTTGAGTACCAACATTTTCATTAGTACCCTCTGTGAGGATTACTTATCTATTCATTCCTTCTTTTTATGCCCCCTTTTTATTCTAAGTTGTAACCCCACCAATATTTTTTCTCTCTTAGGCTCTTCCCATGTTTTCTACTTTTCCCCATTTTCCCCTCCTTGTCCTCTATTCATTTATTCTCTCTTCCCCAATGTACACATTGTTTGTTAGTCACTCTCTTCTGTCTTCATCGCCTTCACAATTCATTTTTCTTGTCTAGCCATAATCTCCCAAGTCGACCAATATGGTGCCACTTGTCCCCTTGTCTCCCTTGATTTTCATGTTTGTTATTTTTCTTGTTACATTGGTTATCCAGCTACTAGTTCTCTCGACGGGGATTATTTGTTCAATTGTGTCCATGTATTTATCGATTTGATGTCCCTTCTTGTACATGCTATTGCAACAAGGCATCTCTTCTTCCTTCATTTCCATGTTTGATGGATTTATAAAAATGGTCCCTTTGGTGCACACTGTTAGCTTCCATGCCTTTCATAAATAAATCAAATCCCAAAGAATTTACCCTCTTGACTGCGGAATGTTTTCTACAATACTAAGGCTATTTTGAAAAAAATAATTATAGTTAATTACAATAAGTGGATAAGTAGTTAGGAGTTGTCACACGGAGGCCCATACATGCGGTACATAGAGATGGATTCATAAGGCTTCTCAAGGGTATGAAGAGGGGTGTACATGCCTTGATTCCTAATGGCTGGTTTGGAAATGACACATCTGTCCATATTTTTAGCCAATATAAATCTTTTGTAGCACAGCAATTGTATTTCCCATGCAAGCTTGTCCTTCCATCTAAAGCTATAGTGCGCATCCAAAAATAATATTTTCATGCTCGATTGAAGGAATACATAGATGGCACTTAGATGGCATAAAAATCTATCCTCGAAAGATGAAGTCGGTGAAGATTGTGCTTGTGCTCATCCTTTGGTAGGTGGCAAGGAATCCAGGGATCATTTCCATAGTCTTGGGGCCACCTAAATGTCTCCCATTCCGTGATGGATCACTATGGTTAGTACTACAATTAAGTCCAGGCGAGGAAGTTAGTGACAATTCGTGCTCCCTATCTTGTATTGGATACCAGAGATGAAATTTACGCAATTATGAGGAGCACTAAGTTGATGGAGGTTGTTTGTTCCACTGTATATGCATGAACAAAAAAGGCTTGAGATCAATGTGGATGATCAATTTGTAATAACAAGATAAATTTGTCCCAAAAATTTAAATTCAACCGAATAAAATAAATTTGGCCTAGCGAAGATAAATTCATCCCAATGAAATAAGCTTGGCCCAACAAGATAAATTCAACCCAATAAAATAGACTTGGCCTAGTAATCTAAATTTTTTCGCAGCTAGATAAATTCATGATAGTAAAATAAATTCACACCAATAAAATATATTCATATACTTGTATGGTTCTTTTTTAATTCGATGCCAAATATGGACTCGACCTAGATGAACTTGGTTCCAACCCCTTGGTCACAGCGATTTTACCCTCCATAAGAGGACATAATTAAACCTTACGGTTTGATGACTCAACCCCGGTAATCTTGTTTTGCCACAATTAAATTGCACCAAGCTCTCAAAAAAATTCGACCTGCAAATTCAACGATTTTGCCTACAGAGTGCAATTTGATCTTCAAACCATGCTCAATCCATGTTAAAATAAAATTTGTGCTAGGGTTTCACACTAAGGTTTACGGCCTTTCAAAGAGATAATTCAACCACACATTGAAATCATCTTCTAGATAAAATTCGGCTAGGGTTTATTTGCATCAAAATTTCATGCTTTTGGAACATATGATAAACCTTCCATAAATTTACTCGGTAGCAACAAAACCAGCCAATACCAATTTAGTATTCCTTTTTATTATTTAACAAAATCCACAAAAATATTACAACATAATTTTTGCAAAAAGAAACATTAATAAAATGCGGCTTACAAAATGACAAAATTGCATATAATAATTAGTGCAAGAAATCCCATTTTTATTTTTTTGATAATTTCAAAGAGGAAGTTACATCAAAACCTAGAAGATACCTTTGGGTTTGATTCTTATACTTTTTCAATTTGATCTTAAAAAAATGGAAATGTGCTGAAGCCCTCCCGAATAAACCAATTCAACCTCCTTGAATAATAAATTCATCCTTTCAAGAAAAAAGAAATGATAAATGAGGTGGCATGACCATCGAAACCAACCACCACTAGCTACGGTATTTATTTTAACACAAAAGCAGAAATATATCGGGGTTTCTCCATCACACTTCAAGTTATTATATCTCTTGGATTATTGATCAAAATATCAAATTCTCAATCATGCCTGAATGAGTTACTCCTTTTCTTTTATTGAGATGGACATTTTAGATACCATATAGGTCAATACCATGGAATCCATCGAATACTAGGGGTCCTTTCTTCTTTAAATAAGTGACTTATAGTATTATTTTTCTTGGTCATTTTTTAATTAATTAATTCCTTGATATTTCATTATTATTTTATGTAGTCTATGTGAATGGTTAGGCTACTAAGTAGGTCTATGTTCCCAATGCACACGTAAAAAGGGACATTAAAATAAATTAGTATGGAATCTGGGGAAAATTAATTTACATATTTTAAGGTTTAAAAATATTAAAAGATCTATTGTGACAATGCATTCTACTAGAATATCCATAAAAATTTATAAATCACTTTTCTAGTCCACTCCCTAACTTCTCCTACCAACCCCATGTCGTTATCTCACCTATGTTTATCTTAATTTATCAAAGTAGGCATAAGAAGGTAGTTGATCTAGATTAGTTTCCACTTTACCTTAATCTAATAATTGATCTAGTTGTTTACCTTAGTTACGACACAATTGTTGGTAGATCCAAAGTTAGTGGTAAAGGTAAAGAATAATATCACTCTTAGGAACGTAGAAAGCGAAGAAAGGAGAAAAGGTACATCCAGGTAAAGCATTTAGAGTACATGAAAATGAATTAAATGAAGTATCTCCAAAAATAGGAAATACCCCAGTCAAAGAAAGTGTTGACTCTATGATGCTTACTTTGGAGACATATTTCTTCTAGCAATATATGGAAGATAATGCAACCATAAAAGAGAAATGGGTTTATAAGTTGCAATGGTTTTCTCATTAGTTTGAATCTTTTTAAATGAGAAAGCATGAAAGACAAAAATCTAGTAAGGTCGATCGTCCTCTTCACAACACATAAGTACGATGTTTTGTGATTTTCTCGGTGATGGCCTTATCAACGGCACAAGGAAAATGATAAATTAGAGAAAATAAAATAATGGATCAACCTAAAGGGAGAGGAAGACTTAATGATCTAATGATGGGTGGACCATCCTACATTCACATTACTTAATCCAAGTCAATAGAAAGCACAAGAGGTTCCATTTAGTGACATGGACAATAATTACGAAGAATCAAGATCCAATTTTGGATCATCCAATAGAAACCACGAGGAGGTCGATTTGATCCAATAGTGGAAGTAATCATATTAGTCATAATAATGGTAGTGGACAAATCCTCTATATTATTTTACTTGGTACATCATATATCAAACAACATTTGATGATTGCTTACTTACCTTGCTTCGTGATGTTAGAGATCATATCTAATCAATTATTGGTAAACGTCATGATTCTCCATTACCATTTTTGAGCTTTTGTGATACTCCATGGTTGTATGTTGAATTTGTAATGCTCACAGTTTGTTGTCTGTTGAGATTTGTGATGATATCATATTTATTGAAATTAAGTAGGGTTATTCCCATCCAGTAAGTGGGCGTATAAGTATCTCCCAAATATATATGCATGATGGTAGCCTTAGATGAATATCAATCCTCTATTATTGAATTTGATCAATAATGAGAGGTAATTCATTTGCTTAATATTTATCTATGTGTTTTATCCCCCCTTGATGTGTTCATTTAATCACATTATATTAATTTTTGCTTAGCGAGGATAAGTGGGTGGTTGTATGAATTCGGAGTGGATATTGGTGGCCACCCACCTATTCCACTTGGACCCCCACCATTGTTTCTTTGACTTTTAGTTTTCTTCATTGCTATCACAATTTACTATTTTTGTGATTTCCAGGTCTGAACTTCCAAAGTCGCTTTAAGGTCTAAACGGCCTTTTTTGAGAGCTTGTCGTTCATGGGTTTTTAGTTGATTTTTTTCACTTGGTTGTAGTCCTTGGATAGATATTTATAACAAGGTATTGTGCGCATCAAACGAAGATGTTATGCCAAAGTTATGTCCCCGAAGTTGATGTACCAATTTACCCAAACGAGGCCCATAGTATTGGTAGCCATCTCCTAGGGTTAGGTTTTGGATGTTTAGGGTTTTCCATTGTTTCTCGGCCATAAATAGCTTGAGCCTCATTGTAACACAATTCGAAGCACAGCCTCCACATCTCTTCTTAGAGATAAGCTACCGACGCCCTAGTTAGTTTATTTCCATTATGTCTGTAAGCATATTTCAATTATTTGATATTAATGAAGTAAGTGTTATTTAATTTGCATATTTATGTATTTATGGTTATATTCATATTTTTTTGCATTCCTACATAAATTAGAATCAATGGTATCAAAGTGGTATTCTCTTTCTTTGTTTTTCTTTGCATGTCCCCAACAAGGTCAAAGTATAAGAAGGGTTAGGGCTTGATAAAGTTTACAAAGACCCTTGCAATATCAACCTCTCCAACACGTCAGGCCTCCCATGCCAAAGGAAGAAAGAAAGACTAGGGAAGCGGGAGATCCTATCAAATTATTGCTCGAGGAGGCCATCGAAAGGAATGCAACGATGGATAAACGTTTCCCGGATCCTTCAACGGATACCCACGATAGCGCATATGCATCTAGCGACCACTCTAGAGTGCCATTCCTTTCAAGGTAGATGTCAACTTCAAAATTCTTGTATTTGAAGTCCGGATAGATGCTGAGATGTCGTAAATATATGGTTGAATTCTTTGGAAAGGGTATTTCTTGGTCCATGATTTCTAAACTAAAATATTTCTTTTGCACTCCTCAAAGCCGGCCCATGTCAAAGGCGGTGAAACCTATTGTGAGAAAAGGACAGAGGGAACCCTCTATTCTAGATCACACCCACTTGGAATTCATTTTCGATACGGAATCAAAGGAACACTATTACGCGTGGGGAAATTTATGAGTCCAAGTACATCCATTTGACCATGTTGCGTAGCAAAGGGATCAAGATGTGCACGAGCTAACGAATTTGTTCCATACCTTCCACAAAGTTTGGTATTAAATATTCGGAGAAGCATTTGGTGCTCGGGTACCACATTATTTGCACATATAAATTTAGGAGGAAATGGAGTTCGACATTACCTTGCTTGGCAAACATATCAATATTGTTATACCCATTTTTTGGTCATCTAACCTATTATTATTAGATGAACCCAAGTACACCATGTAAGACCAATTTTACCCCAAGTAAATTGCTTTCCTGAAAAATAACTTATTTAGTCATTTTTAACTTAATAATTAAATTAAATAAATCTTTATTTATTTAATTATTTCATCTGGCTGGGTATTTAAATCTATTTAAATAATATTCTTAGTTAAATTTGACTAAATCATCCATAAATAATCAAATAAACCATTATTGTTCATCATTCCCCTAAAATGATAAATAAATCATTTATTTATTTATTACTTATAAATAAAGGAATTGACCCAAATTAATTACCTTTTCCCTCCATGAATATAATAAAATATTCCTAAGGTGCTTCTAGAATTTGATTAATAATATTTTATTCATGCAGAGTTCCTAGGCTGCCCCAATATTTTGTTATAAATAGGGAAGTTTCCCCATTCATTAGTCACCTTCATTGCATTAGATCACTCTAGATCTTCTCTTGGTCATAGTTTTTCCATTTTGCTTTGTGAACTCCCATTGAGTTCTATGTTTGCTTTTCCACATCCATAAGAGAGAAATACTAGATACGTGGGGACTTCGAGGCAGTCAGCGAGGAGAACCGGGAAAACACCTTTCTTGTTTCCTCTCGGGTCTCTGTTGCAATATAATACAATTCTTTCATATACATTCTTCTTGTCTTGTTCATTGGATCTATGGAGCTATGTTATTTTTTATACATAATATGTTTTGTGCTTAGATGCGGAATTTGTGTAGCAATCTTAAGGTATTTTGCGGCCATAATCGATGTTAGGGCTATTTGTTATGCATAGCTAAAGTGATCTTTTACGACGAAAGATTCATACTAACAATTAGCGACTCCACACGGGTTTCTTTTGTGACCCTTTGTCATTTTTATCTATTCACATATCATTTGGACAGGGTTTCTCTTCCATTTTTTGTTTTTCCTATTTTTATGGTGATTTTTTCACCCCTAAAACCATTTACCATGATCAAATTTTTATGCATTGTGTTTGGCCTTATTGCGCAGTGTGAGACATCGGCTGGCAGTGACGACAAATTTTTTTGAAATCTCTTGCCCGAGACGGC
Source organism: Pinus albicaulis (assembly GCA_034641835.2). Taxonomy (NCBI): domain Eukaryota; kingdom Viridiplantae; phylum Streptophyta; class Pinopsida; order Pinales; family Pinaceae; genus Pinus; species Pinus albicaulis. Next base: position 724,383,569 of record CM076583.1, on the reverse strand, counting down.
GGTTGCGGTCGCACTTATTGGCCCAAAGTGAGACACGAGACTTAGTATGCACTTTTACGCCCCAAACCTGCGACCTTGGCGAAAACGGTGAGAACACAGCGAGCTTGCCTTTCTACGTAAATTTTTCGGCACTTTTAGGTTTGTCTGACTTTTGTCGGGGTTTTCCGGCCCTCTGTCTCTGCCCTTTTAGACTGTTTTCTGTCCTTCACTCACCTGAGGGGAATATTGCCCCTTAGGGCTCTGCATGCTATCCACTTTTTGTGGACGAGTCTTTCTTGTTTTCGAAGTCTAGAATTTCAGTTTCAACCCTCTTTTCTCGAGATGATACCTCCCTTTTGAGATCCTTTAGATCGGCTCTTCTCCCTCTCAAAACCACCTCATTTCTTTTTTTGGGTTCATTTCTAAGACCTTGCCTTGTCTCTCAGATCTTTGGTGACTCCTCCTTTTTAAGCGACAACCTTGCCCTGCGCTCTTTCTTTGTTCTCTGCACCACTTTTAAATGATTCACCTGTGGATCCGTCCCTCTGGACCTTAGATCTATTGGCATCTTTTGGTATTGCTTCTTTGCGATCTTTTCCTCTTGTAGACTAGTTTTGAGACCACCTTTTTGGGTTATATTCATTATTGGTTGTTAATTTTCTATTCTTTCGATCTCTTGTTCTGCACGGACTTCTTTTCCATTATGCGGCACACTTTTTCTTTTACTCTCAAAACGTACGGGTTTAAACAATTAAAAAGAGTGCTTATGCATACAAATTGAACCTAAGCGAGCGCTGGTTAACATTGCACAGCACGAGACTTTAAAATCAATTATCAACGCACCTCTGCTCTTATGACCTCACGCCCGGTTGTCCCCCACAACGCGTCGTCGGTTTATCTTCTTTTGTCATCATTGCGCCCCCCAAAAGGGGGGCGGCATCGAGACTTCTTGGCCTTCATCCTGAGTTTCCTCTTGGATGACTTCCTCCTTCCGTCGTTAACGAGTCGATCTTTCCCTAAGTACGCACTCATTCCTCTTCGATTGTTTGGGTTCTCCCCCTACTTACAGTTTCCCCCCTATTTTCCCTTCACCATGTCTAGTTCGGGACCTAGCCTAACCCCGAGTTCTACGCCAAGCCCATTTCTAGTGGAACCACCTCTGAGACCTACCTCGACTTCCCCATTACTCCCTTATATGGCTGCTCGGTCTCCCCTATTTCAATTATGGCTGATTAATGATCCCATTCGCCAGCCACGATGTGAGTTGGCTGCTATGCCAACCAAGCTCCCCTCCAGGCATTCCCAAGTTCGAAGGCCTTGCTAGCGAAGATCCCTCCAACCATATACGATCTTTCCCATGTGAATTTGCTCCTCTAATTCATCTGGAAGTGACTCCATCCCGATCTTAGATTGTTCCAACGCACGCTTACGAGCGTAGCTTCCTAAATGGTATGTTGAGCAGGCCACCTCCTCCCATACCACTTTTACTGACCATTGCCCAAGCCTTTTTATCCTACTTCTGGCTCCCCTACGATACGACAACGAGAGTCTGAGAGCTTTTAACCTCTTTCCATCAATCCTCTTCGACCCACCTTTACGCTCATGTCAGGGAATGGCGGCGAAGGCAGAACAGCTCCCCCTTTAAAGATTGGTTTACATGGGTGGTTCCTTTTCTCCCTCTTACCTCCCATTGGCAAAGATGTTGCATCCCATTCCCCCAAACTGAAGAAGCCACCTCCAAATAGCCTTGAAGTATGATCTTATCTCGCCCAAATACGGATGTCTTCCATCTTATCCTCTAACCTTCCCAAACCCAATGGCCCTAGTGCCTCGGGGGGCATCTCACTCTGCAGAAGCGGTATTTTTGGAGCTTTGGTCACATGCCTGCGCAACCTGTACAAGGAGCCATGGTTTTCCTCCGGGGGTGACCTCAGAACGTTTTCTCCCCTCCCGGTAGCATGTCGTCGGGCTACGACGCCTCCTCCTTTTGCCCACCCTCCTGCTTACTGTCCGCCTGCCCACTATCACACCATCACATATCAGCAGCCCTAATGTCCCAGCTCCTCCAACATTTGGACCCTTCTCCCTCCATTTCCTTTTCCACCCCCACAACGCACTTACTACCCCCCCCCCCCGGGGCGAGTATTTACACAACGGGGGCACTGGCACATTCCTCTATAAAGAAGGAGAAGGAACCAATCAATCGCTTCGGTAATCATGGACCCAATCCTTCCAATATCGACACCACCACGCCAACTTCGGCCACGGGGCTCCTTCAGCCAGGACAGACCACTTCGCCTGATAAGCCTTGTTTGTGTTGGTGTTTATGGTCTACACTCACGATTGTCCCTTATTACCACAAATGCGGCAACTTTGGGATTCTTGAGACACTGTCACCGGACATCACTCCTCCCCTACTACCCCTCCCGCGTTACTTCTCAACTGCTTGTGTTTACCAATCCTTTCACTTAACGGGATTCGTGGCCACTCAACCACCTCTCACACCAGGTAACACTCACCCTTCCCCTTCTGGTTCCTGCGATTACCCGATTCTCATGATGGCTTCTAACCCACACCTCTCCCAGCATCGTACCTCAACCTTGAAGCCGGTCTCGTCGGTATTCCACACCTCTTGTTCCGCTTGTCTGCGAGTCTCCTTCCTTGGGGTCTCTGAGCTGTAGGCTTTGATGGTCCCCTTGCAACTCCCTCCATACTTTCCCAAATCCTAGGTTCATCCCAAGCCTCCTAAAAGACCATTACGCCAAAATGTTGCCTCTGATCCGAGTACCCATTCATACAACATAGTAGACGATCGGCCCAATCTCCTGCTACTATTTCAACCTTGGAACTCCTCTGAGTAGGTGTCCCTTCTCAAAACGGGGCTCTCATACGCGTGGCGCGCCAGATCCCCTGGCGATAACAAATTGATTGTTTTCTATGCCGTCGGTCGGACCATCCCCTCTTCCTCCTTCGGTTGTTTTCCAATCCCGGTCAAAATCCAAGAAGCATGTGTTGCATAGGTGTATTGATGAGGGGGCATCTACTGTGACCAATGTCGCCCCGGTTTAAAAACAACTTGGCTCCCCTAAACACCCCTTCCACCATCACCCTTCGTGCATGGGATAGCCATGCCTCCGGCCCATTGCTTTGTTACATCCAACTGTCTTATCACCCTTGCCGACAAAGCTTGTTTGTGTTGACGTTGAAGTTATTGATGCCCCTCTTGACTACAACATCCTTTTGGGGGCGTAGTTACACCTATGCCATGTCGGCCCGTCCCGTCGCGGTACAAGATGTTTTCCCCTCATAATGGCAAGATTATTCATCATTGACCAATTGACCTACCATGAACCAAAATCTCGGACACTCCCCAGGTCCCACCATCTCCTCTTGTCACTAATAAACCAACTATTGATTCATTGATGTTTCCCCGGCGTCTACAAAGACTCCTCTCTGCTTGGCACTTTCACCGGTCCTCCCCCTCCTCCGAGTCACGACCCCGGCTCGAGGCGAATGTTTGCATGATGCAATCGTCCCTCGGTAGCCTTCGCGACACCGCTCCGGCCCTAGTCGGCAAGCCTCTATCTCACCCATTGCCTCCACGATCCTAGCCCTTCGCTTGATCCAGCGAACCTTTTTCACCCCAGGCCCTTCCCATCACACTCGGGAACCTTCTACCCTCAGTCGGTTCCCCACGGTGTCCACCATATGAGAGCCATCCCCATTGGTCATTACCCGCCGATCCAAATGCCTTTCCTTGGCCCCCAGTAATCTGACCCAGTTCCGTCTGGCCACCCTTTCCTCTAATTTAACCTTGGGAATTCCAATATCTTCTCCTCAGCGGGGCCCCACTAAGGCCACCCCAAGGAGCCATACATAGTCACGACACCGTCACCGACGGGATTCCCTTCGCTCCTTCCACCACCACGGTGCGGCTAGCCCCTTCGCGAACCACTCTAATCTTTGCGACAACTACGGGGAAAAGAAATAGAAAAACTACATGACATCACCCAGCCAGCCTGCTTTTCGACCCCTGCCCGCCCCCACAGCGAACCTTGTGCCTTGTGTGATGGTATCGGTCATCCCACCTGTTGTCTGAGTTGCCGTATCCAACCCATGGTTAAAGTCGCGTTCCTGAATCTGACCACGAACTCGTTTTTTCTTATAATGGTAACCCGAACCCAAAGACTCCCGCACCAACAAACCACCCCGATTTCTCTATGTGGTGTCCATGGCCATTATTCCTACCCTCACCTCACGCATTGCGGAGCCTCTTTAGAGGTCATTCACGAATGCAGTTGAGCAATCAATCCACATCGCCTATGCTTACTCGGTACTCCGTCCAGAGTTTGCAGAATCCCCGGCTACCATTGACATCCCTTCCACAGTGTTGCGATGTCGAATCTCTTTGCTCCTCTCTTATACCTATCATCATACGCACACCCTCGGAGTACATCCCTACGAATCCACTCTAGTGTTTGTTTCGCGTGATCACCCTTCTGCTACTTTTCGGACTCTTTATGTTTCGACCATCTTTTCTTCTGTCATTTCCCTAATGCCTAGTATGTGCACCTTTCTTCCTCTCTCTTTTGATGATCTGGGTAACTGCTGACCTCTTGTGGTTTCCACCACCTTTCCTTGCCTTCCATCATCGATGCTCCCATCAATCGCTCTGGTCGCCATGCCTTTCCTGCGTCCCCGATTTTCCTCCCTTTTCTTGTCTTGTGGTGATATTCCCTCGACCACTCTCGTCCACTCATTACCTTGAGATTCTGTGGAGTAAACAAAACCATTATTCTTCGAGAAACCTTGCCTCAACACTTTGAGCCATTTTTACCCCTTGCATACCCTTGTCCTTGCAAATGGGGTACGCATTAGTCGAACCACAATGAGCGAGGCCCGAATGATGCAGGTTCGTGGTCTCTTAGCCGATGCTCTCTCTCATCACATCCTCCATCTGCATGTCCATTTAGATTCCCTGTATTTTCTTCCCCAACAATGGTGTCTATCGTGTGCATAACCCTCTCCTGATTTAGAAAATATTTACGAGTGCGGCTTTTGATCGCGATTTAGATTCATTACATTTAGCCATATACTGAGATCAAAATCACTACATAGATCCAACTACTTAAACCATGTTCTAGGCGGCATTTATCACACATATGATAACATTTAACACCATCAATCAAATACATCCATCATATATACCACTATACATGTGTTTTTAAGTCCATCTTCTACGGGAAACATACGACATGCCCATAGCATGTTAAACAAAACATAACTACAAAAATGGGGGGCACCACCCATACAAAAAGCTGCGGGGGCACCACACCCTGCACTATTAGCTCCTTGGAGGATCCCGAACCAATCGCTCTCTGCTCCATGACTTGTAGATCACACACGGTCGTAGGCCATCGCCATGCGTCGCATGATACCTCGCCACTCAAAAGAATTGTCAATACACAACTCTATGTATCGGTCGTCTAAATCCTGCCAACCACGCTCCAACACACCGATCAGTCCCTCACATCTCGACGGATGTCCTCCACTAGTGTGGCCATCTCCTCGCTTTGTCTGTCCTCGATCCACTTTGTAGCTCCTGGCACAACGCCGAGACGTCCACTCCAGGGCGGTTTTACGGAGCTATATACATTCCAAAAACTATAAATATTAGCACCATATAGACTAGTCACAAACTTTAAAGAATTCACATAACATATTAGTTGCTTGTCACTTACCATCGAGTCCCCATACTCCCGACCGGTGGATGCGGCAAGTCCGGATCTCCCGATAACTCATCCCTATAGGGATGATCATCTATGTATAACGGCATCGATCCCAATGGGCGAAGACTACGGTCGGCACACCGTCGACTACCCCTCCCCCTCCTCTACTCGTGTCCCGTCTCCAAGCACGCTCAAGGCTCTTTGAACCTCCATCGAGCCGCTTGTACACGAGGTCGTAAGGTCGAATCTTCTCAAAGAAGAAGAGCACAACATCGTCACGGCGCAATCATGATTCACTTCTTTGCTTGCATAGCGACAAGCATCGTTTCTAGAAATCAACATCATACGGGCCACCCATAGTAGGTCCCACTCCTTCCTGATCTCCCGATCATCATTTTTCCCTCTGAGCCAATGTGATGGAATGCAGCCACCCAAGGCCGTAACAACATAGCTGCGACCACGCGGGTCTCCAACCTCTCTAGATCACGATATTCGAGTGCAGCTCGGGACCCCGCAGTGAGCAATGTCGCTCAACAAACTCCATAATGTTACGCCCACGTGAGCGCTGCATTGGGCTCCCTATACCAAAAGGTGTCATTTTTCATGATTGACTTGTTGAGCTTATGCAATATGTTCAAACCTTTCTTGTTGCAAAGGTGTTCCATATTCTTAGAAAATTTAAAAATTTAAAAATTTAAAAAACGTAAAGAAGGTATGCCTAAAAGAGAAACGATACGAAAGGGTGAAAGAATAAAATGGTCAAAAAAGTAGTGAACCCCAAACAAAAATAGACGGAAAGTGTGCAAGTCTAAATGCCACTACTATTTCATTTTACGCAATAAGAAATTGTGTCACAGAAGCTTGTTAAACTTTTGCCACAATTCTCAGAAAGTCAAAGTGTTTAAACCTTGACTCATTCATTTTTCAATTTCATGTTGTAGAATAGAGAATAAATATCTGGCCAAACAGTTTAATCTTGGCAGATAAGTAGATAGGTAGAGTAAATAAAAAGGAGCTCAATAGTTTAATCTGAGCCCTTGGATGTAATAAGTGTAGACTTAGGTAGGCTTGCTATGTAAAAGAAAAAGAATATTGATAAGGGTTAGCCAGTCTAAGTGCACCCTAATAAAGAAGAAAAAATGGTAGAGTAAAGTAGGTAGGGTAGGTAGTTGATGTTGCAGAACTACATGTGATGAATGATAGCTTTAGATGTGTGAAATCTTTTACTTTCATCACAAAGTGCAAAGGCAGACACTCCACTGGAATAATTTCAAAGAAAAGAAAAGTCAAATTATTAACTTCCCCTCTCATTTTCCCTAAACATTTCACTAATTTCCCCTAAGTACTAAGGTATTTAAAGATTAGAGGGGCTCAAGGCATTTCCTTGACTTTTGGAGGGACCGGACCCTCGGCCCAATAATTGAAAAAACCTAAGTACTTAAAATCATTCATCATCACACTCATTCACTTTAAAAATTTCTTTTCCTAAGTAAAATCCCATTTTACTTAGGAAAATCATGCAATACTCCATAAAAACCCTGTTCATGTAAGCATAAGTTAAATACATTATTTTAATGTTTTATACTTAGCGCTTGAGTTCATTTTTTCATATTAACATTGATTTTATATATTAACTCCTTATAGAAATGACCTTTTCCTATTGTATATAGCTCATTTTTTATATAATATCCCAAAAAACCCATATATTATAGTTTTAACCAAAGTATTTAATCCCCATTTGTTCAAATAAAAAACCCACTATATAACCCCTTTGGTTAAAATATATCATTATATGTTAATCCCGCCCCTTATGGTAATTGGATTAATCTAATTTAATTATCATATAATAGAAATACATTAAAAATGATTTAATTAAGAACCTAACATGCCAATCAAATCGCTCCCGATGCAATTAATCAATAATAAATTGTGTTGGGCCCTCCTACTAACTCCCCGTCAACTTCACTCCCCGACCACCGTTCGATCACCCGCTCCAAGATCAACGGCTATTGATAATTCCACTGGCCATCCCCGATCCGAACAATAACGTGCGAAATTCTGGTGGTTTTCAAACAGTACCATGGCCACGTGTCATTTGTTCTATGGAATCGCTGCCCATCCGCTCAATACCACCTTCCCTCAAAAGCGGTGCAGAAAAACCGCTTACCGCCTATCATCTGTGACACATCCATCGTACCTGCTGACGTCATCATTAAAACCCGCCAACCTTTTGAATTTGTGAATAAAAAAAGCGTGCCCGCGTCGTTTTCATTATCTCGTGCACTAACCAGTCTCCCATGCAACAAATTTCAAAAATCAACTGTTGAAGTCTGCCGACCGTTACCTTGCTGAAGAGAATTACAGTCGAGTATTCCAAGGTTCTTCCGCCATAACTAGTACCTGTTCAAATCACTGTTCATTCAAAGCTTACCCGCCAATATCAACCGTTTACCCGTTTAAACACAAACACCCTAGTGTTGCTAATTTTCACCGGATTGTGCAGTAAAACCCTTTGTGACCCAGCTACGCCACCTGAAGCCTCTGTTAACCAATTCAAGCATGGTTTACCTCCCAAAAATCATTCTAGATTCACTCCACAGACCTCTCAACATCAAATGAAACCTTTTCGACCTCCCCTGCAAACCAATGCTTTCTTAACAATTTGTTTTGTTTTACAGGTGATCAGAAGACCACATCCTTGGATAAATAGTCTTAATACTAGTCATAAGACTTGTTTACTCCAAGAGTGTTATCAAATCTATTCAAATAGAGATGGAAGATAAAACATACAGTTGAAAGACAAGCAAAGGAAACAAGATATTAAACGATTTACTGTTGAAACAGACAGTAAAAACCTAAACTACACATTGAAGGTAAAAGGACACAGTAAAGAACAGTTAAAGAGTATCAGGATTAAAGAGTATCAGATTGAAGACCAAGTCAAGTAAATCAGCTAGCATGAAGATAAACAGCAGGGAAGACAGTTACAAAACAAAACATACAAGTTCATGACAAAGTGAAGACAGATAAAAAATAGAGCGATAAAAAGTAAAAAGTAAACAGTAAACAGTGAAAGAAAACATGAAGATATTGAGGGTTAAACAAAGATGAAAACACTTTCACCAGACACAATGAAGTTTATCTAAAGTGAAAGTAAAACAGTTAAAAGAACAAAAAGGTGAAAAGATGAAAAACACAACAAGAAGGAACATTTTTGCAGAAATTTCATGCTTTAGTCATTGTTTTGCAGAAACTATTGTGATCAATCCAAGATGAATTTTGCAAAAGTGAAGGATTTTTATGTTCTTAAGAGGACCATCTACAAAAACCTCTCTCACTTTTCTAACAGCTATTATGGTTTTGGAAATATTAAACAATGTTGGAAAGCACTTTTTGCAGAAAATTCCAGTTAAGTCATCATTTTACAGAGAATATTGTGGCCAATCCGAAATACATCATACAAAATTGAAGAAGGTTTTTGTTCCTAAGAGACCCCTATACAAAAACCTATCTCACTTTTTGCACAATGATTTCAGAATGAGAGATACATGCACATCTTTACAGGCTATTTTTCAGACTCTGTAAAACTCTGTTTTACACATATTTTTACAGAGCCTATTGTGCACAGCTGGAGAGGAATTTTAGGAAACTGAAAGAGGTTTATCTCACCAACATATTAATCCACAATAAAATATTTCACGTTTTACATATCTATTACGGATTGAGAAATACAAAGATATCATTGGACCCCAAGTTTGTAGAATTGTTGGAGCAGAATGCACAAAGAAAGGAAGCAGTTAGTGACTTGGATGCCTCATCATCAACTAAGAGTTGGATCAAATTTGAATTATCTTCTTTGTCATCACCTATCCATAAAAAATAGTGCCAAATAGATGCATTAGTTTGAGTTTCCTTTACTTAAGTTCTATTTATGTAAAATAGTTGGAGAGATTTGTGAACTAATCTTGATATTTTTTCAAGATATTTTAGTTTAGAATTTGTATAAATACTCCATCAATTGGAGTAGTAAGGGTGGATTCTTATACTTTGATGTAACATTGAATATTTTGGAATAAAGAGCTTTGGAGAAATTTTTCGTGGCAAAACTGGACAAGGAATTGAGGCAGAAGACTTTTCTCAGGATTCATGTGTCGAATGAAGGATCAATAAGTCATCTCTATCCCATGTTTTAAAGTTTTACATTTGTTTACAATATCATCTTTGTTTCATTATCTTAATATTTAACGAAAAGGATTAAATCAGAAAGTACTTAGGTGTAATCTGATTTCAGTCGTTATTATTCTAGATGTTTTCTTCTAAACTGGTTTAAACAAGGAATTCTTAATTGCTCCTGTTTGTCTAGTTTATACATCTTTGGTTATTTAGTAAAGAATACTTAACTGCTCTTTATTTATAATCAATCTATTTCTCTTCTCTTGAATGTGTTGAAAGATTCTTCGTTTCCTTTCATCCGTTTGAATTCCATTCCATTCACTTTAGATCTATAATTGTTTCTAGTTTGATTATCTTGCCCTGATAAACCATCTTTTGTTAAAAGACTTAAGCCAGTGCAACCAATCCTTTGACTCCATTAGCCCAATGGACTGAAAATACTTGATCTTAATCTCAGCTAAAGAATTCCATCAACCCAAACAAAATCAAAACCCCTGGACTTTGTAACTAGCCTAATATTTTAAAAAACAAAGCTTAATTTTATAGAGAGAGCCCTCTCGATACAGATTGGCTAGATTTTGTATCTGAAGGTTGGTTTGTGGTTACCTCGGACCCCTTTCCTCTTCCAAAAACTTCAAGGAAAATCTGAGTGATAACATAGTGGTGACCATACTGGGGAACTGAATATCTTTATTGTCAATATTGTTTGTTTATAAGCTACAGACAGAGCCTGAAGATCAGCAGGTAGCCTTTGAAATGATTTTTCTCTGCAATTGCATAGTAAATAAATGTTGCTTCAGTCTATCTCTGGTTTAGCTTAATAACTGAACTTTAGTTTCAAACATTCAATCAGAATCTCTAGTTCAATAAATCTTTGAGAAAATTTTAATTAAAAATCTTAAATTTCTTAAAGAGTTTGTCGAAGTTGTACTTTCATTTTATTTAAAACAAAAAACCAAAAATATAAATTATCCAGAAAATTAGCTTCAGAAAAGACTCATTATACCAGGTCAAATCCTGACCCTAATCCACCACCGATATTTGAGAACCCAAATCTGATTCCCAGAATTCTGAGAAGACAAGAGAGTCAAGGAAGCTCTGAAAGTTCCCAACCTCTTGTTAGATCACACTCTTGTCCTGTGAAGATTATATATCTTGAAGACGAACCATTTGATGAACATTTTGAAAATTCTCTATTCATAATTTTTTCTGAATCTGAGTTGTCCAAGCTTGTTCCTGATCCATTATTTCTTCAAGATTTGCAATTTGAATTTATCACTTCACATCTTGACAAGTATTTAAACAATTCCATTCAATCGGAGCAGACCTTTGAAGAAATTTCAGACACTTCTGTGATTACTGCAGCTTCCCCAAGTTCATCTATTTTTCCCCAAACTTCTCAAACATAAGCCACTCCTTCTACTCCTCCACCCACTACTTCCAGACCATCATCACCTATTATTCCATTACACCTTCCAATGGCAAACAGATATGCTCCGTTAAGGTTGCCAGGGAACCCTGCTGCTTTGCCTCCAGACTATCAGAGTAAGATCACCCCTTTTGATGGTTCCGGTACTTACACTGCTCAACAACATACCAAAAGGATGACTGATTACTTTGAATTTTATGAAATAGACGCTGACGATGTATGAATGAGAATTTTTGTCCAGAGCCTTACTGGGGAAGTCAGGACATGGTTTAGGGCTCTTGCTCCAAATAGTATTGCTGACTTACCAGCCCTGTATAGGGCATTTTTAAATAGATGGGAGAAGAATAAAGACCCTCTTCAAATCCTATCTGAATTTGGAAAATTGAAAAGAGGACCTAATGAAGCAGTGCAAGATTATATCATTAGATTCAACGAAGCCTACAACGCTGTTCCCCAAAACCTTAGACCTCCCCCAGATTCAGTATTGGTCAAATTCCCTGATGGTTTTGACTCTGACATAGCATATTCACTTAGGGAAAGAGCTCCCCAAACTGTAGAAGAGATGCAAAGCATAGTTGTTAGTGTCGAAGCTAACTTGATAGAAAAACGAGCTAGAGCTAGAGCTGAAAGAAGGATGCCTATAAACGAAGAGCCTTCGGCTTTTGAAAGAAAGCTGGATGCAATTATTAAAGGGATGGAAAGACTGGGGGATAGAGTAGAGACAATCGCCAGAAAGTCTTCTGGTGATGGTCAAAATTTTGTTAGAAACCCAAACTTCAGAAGAAATCAAAGCCAAAATACTGGGAAAAATGTTCCTGACCAAAACATCAGGCCACCATTCCAGGAAAATTTCGTTGAAGGTTCATCTTCTGAGGAACCAACGGAGGATGTTGAAATAAATAATGTGACTGAGAACAAAAACGAACCAGAATTTTTCCTATCTCAAGAAGATCAAGAAAATCATATTCTTGAAACATTTCAAACTCATTCAGGAGAAACTTTTGATTTCAAGGAAGGATATGATTCAGCAATTTATGAAGTTCATAAACAATACAATTTGAGAAGCAGACGGATTGACGTGCCAGAGAATAGAAAACATAAAGCTGTGAAACAAAACATCAAAGGTAAAACTAACACTCCTCCTGTACAAATTCTTTCTAGAGCAAGTCCTAACCCCGCTAATCCAATAATTGAAGATGTGTCTGATAATCAACTGAATAATAAACAACTTTCCAATACTTTTCCTCCTACAGGAAACGTAGAAGAACCAGCAAAAGTTAATTCAAAAATACCTTCAACTCATAATCCCACTCATGAAAAAGAGAAAAACACTGAAGACCCAAAAAATAGAGAAAATCCAACTGTTCAAAATACTAGAGCTCAAACAGAAAAATATTTCAATCTAGAAGCTGAAATAGGCAAATTAAAGATAGTTGTTCCATTAGCAGAATTAGCTAAACATGATGTCTATAGAAGCCAAATCAGTAGATCCCTTAACATTATTGGAATGGATGATTCAGTAAATGTTTTTGATGATCAACCCAAACTACTTTTTGGCCCTGAAGTAAATGGAAAACCAGAAAGTGGAGGAACTCCTCCATTTTATGTGAGTTTGAATGTTCATGACAAAATACTTCATAATGCATGCTTGATTCTGGAGCGTCTCACAATTTAATGCCCAAGGCTGTGATGGAAAAATTAAACCTAGATATTACCAGACCATATAAAGATCTTTTTTCTTTTGATTCAAGTCAGGTAAGATTTTTAGGTTTGATTAAAGATTTGTGTATTACTTTGGTACAATACCCTGCGAAATCTATTCTAATGGATGTAGTAGTAGCAGATATTCCTCCCAAATATGGTATGTTGTTGTCCAGATCCTGGGGTGCCAAACTCGGAGGATCTCTTCAATTAGATATGTCGTATGCTACTATTTCAGTGTTCGGTCAGCTTAAAAGACTGTACAGAGAAACCTTGATGAAATATTTAGTCAGTAGTCAGGAGAAGCCTGAAAACTTCCCTGTCTACTCAGTCCATTATGATATGGACTCTTTTATCCTTTATAATGCTGAATTTGACCTTCCTACTGAATTGGAAGCACCAGAAATAGAAAATGCAAATAAATCTACTGTTCAAATCGAAGAAATTTCTGAAAACAAAGAAACATCAGACAATCAAGAAATCCCAGAAAAAACTGAAAAACCAGAGCTCCCTGTTAAGAAAGTTGTTAAAACAGTCGATGAAGATTATGAACATGAAATTCTGTGGCATTTAGAATTTGATGGTTCAGTAAATAAGTTAGGAGCAGGAGCTGGAATTTGGATACATAACGTTGAAAATGATCATGCTGAAGGCTATGCTTATAGATTGAACTTTAGATGCACTAATAATATGGTAGAGTATGAGTCTCTTTTACTAGGGCTTAAACATGTCAAAAAATTAGGAGCAATTAGAGTATCAATCATAGGAGACTCTGAGTTAATTATTCAACATATCAATGGTGAATTTTCAACAAAAGACCCCAGATTAAGACAATACAGAGAAACAGTTGTGGAAATTCTCAATACTTTTCTACAGGCTCAAATTGCCAAAATTCCTAGAAAACAAAATTTGCATGCTCATAGTCTTGCAATGTTCGCTAGCACTTGTAAATTACCTTTTGGACCTAATCATCAGTTCACAGCTGAGATTAGACATAGACCTGCTATACCGGATAATCTTATGAATTGGAAAGTGTTTGTAAATAATAATCAGATTAATAATTTTTTGACCTTAGAAAATGAATTCTCTAACAGTAGTATAGATGAAGACACAACAATCAATGAATCTGATCAAATATATGAACAAGAAACATATATTTCAGAAGAGACTGCAATTCACATGCTTCACCCAACCAAATTCACTAAAAAATATATGCAGGATTTGAAACAAATGGAAGTCGATGAGATTATAGAAGATGAATATGAAATTATTAATCTGAAAGATAATCATTTACCTAAAGGATTAACTCCTTTGGAAGATCTTTTTGACTCAAATGACATTCCACTAAAACCCAAAATGGAACCGTTAAAAGCTGATATTGAAGAATACAATTTGGGAACTGAAGGAAATCCCAAGATGGTTAAGTTATCTAAATCTCTGCCAGAGGATCAAAAGATTAAATTTGTTGAACTTTTAAAAGAATTCCAGGATGTTTTTGCCTGGAGTTATGAAGATCTTAAATCATATGATACATCAATAATTCAACATACAATACCTTTGAAACTGGATCAGAAACCATTCAAACAGAAACTTAGAAGAATCAACCCTGTGCTACTACCTTCAATTGAGAAAAAAATTAAAAGAATGTATGAAGAAGGAATAATTGCTCCTATTAGGTTTTCTGAATGGGTTTCTAATTTGGTACCAACAAGGAAGAAGACTGGAGAGATTAGACTATGTGTTGATTTGAGAAATTTAAACAAAGTTTCTTTAAAAGATAACTATCCTTTGCCTAAAATGGACCATATCTTACAAAGAGTAGTAGGCTCTTCAAGTATTTCTCTTCTGGATGGATTCTCAGGATACAACCAGATTTTGGTTCATCCTGACGATCAAGACAAAACAGCTTTTACGACACCATGGGGTACATTCAAATATGTTAAGATTCCTTTTGGACTCAAAAATGCAGGAGCAACCTTCCAAAGAGCAATGGACATTGCCTTTTCCAAAGAAATTCATGATTTTCTGGTCATATATCTGGATGATTTGACTGTTTTTTCCAAGACAGATCAACAACATCTGGATCATCTTAGACAGGTGTTCATAAAATGCAGAAAGTATGGTATTTATTTAAATCCTAAAAATTCATTGTTTGGTCTTGAAGAAGGTAAACTCCTAGGTCATATCATTTCAAAAGATGGCATTAAAATTGATCCTGAAAGAATACAAGAAATTTTGCAGATACCTCATCCCAGGAAAATATTAAAGAACTTCAAGCTTTCATAGGTAAGATCAATTTTTTGAGAAGATTCATTTCTAGTTTAGCTGAATTAATTAGACTGCTTACTAACATGTTAAGAAAGGATTCGAGTATTAAGTGGACAGTTGAAGCCAAGCAATCATTCAAAGAAATCAAAATGGATTTAACCAAAACACCAGTTCTTACCAGTCCAAAATTTGATAGATATTTTATAATTTTTTCATTTGCTTCTGAACATACAGTTGCAGCTGTTTTATTACAAAAGGATGATCAAGGATGTGAAAAACCTATAGCCTTTTTTAGTAAAGCACTTAGAGATGCATCATTAAAATACAACAACATGGAGAAACAAGCTTTTTCACTTGTGAAAGCAATTAAATATTTCAGAGTTTATATCTTGTATTCTCATGTGATAGCTTATGTACCTAATGCTGCCGTTAAAGACATCTTAACTCAAGATGGAATTGAAGGAAAAAGAGGTAAATGGATATCTACCATATTAGAATATGCTATTGAGATAAGACCTACAAAACTCATAAAAGGACAAGGTTTGGCTCAACTCATGACTGAAACAAATTTCCAAGCCTTGAACATTAATGAACTGGATGAAAAACAGGAGATGGCGACTCCACAAATCAGTTAGGCCTTTTTAGACTCACCTTGGTACGTTGATATCATTTATGTTTTTTTAAACCTGCAAGCTCCTCTAGGGTTATCCAGAACGAAACAAAGGTTTTTGAAAATGACATCTTTAAAGTATTGTATTTTAGATAATGCTCTCTTTTGGAAGAATCATGATGGAATTCTATTAAATTTTTTATTGAAAGATGAAGCTGACAAGGTTCTTAATGAATTCCATGCAGGAGATTGTGGTGGACACCTCTACTGGAAGTCAACTGCAGATAAAATCTTAAGGGCTGGTTTTTATTGGCCAACCTTGTTTTCAGATGTTAAGAAATTTGTAACTTCTTGCCACAAGTGGTAGATCTTTGAAGGCAAGAGAAAAATACTGCCTTTACCATTAAAACCAATTTCCACCGAGAAACCCTTTCAACAATGGGGCCTAGATTTTATTGGAGAAATCCATCCCCCCTCTTCTGGGCAACACAGATGGATCCTCACTACCACAGATTACTTTACTAAATGGATTGAAGCAATCCCATCCAGACAAGCCAATGATTCTGTAATTATAGGATTCTTAGAAACCAATATACTTTCAAGATTTGGCTGTCCTGAAAAAATTATAACTGATAATGCTGTTGCTTTCAAGTTTAAGAAAATGATTAGTTTCTGCAATAAATATCACATCACTTTAGGCCATTCAACCGCCTATTATCCTCAGGGTAATGGACTGGCTGAATCTTCCAATAAAAGTCTCATTAATGTCATTAAAAAATTATTGGAAGAAAATAAGAAGAATTGGCATAAGAAACTTACCAATGCATTGTGGGCAGACAGACTTACAACCAAAAAATCAATTGGGACCAGTCCATATGAATTAGTTTATGGCATTGAGGCTAGATTTCCATCATCTTTAGGAGTTCTTGTAATGAAGTTACTTCAGGAGGCTCAAGTAGAACCAAATGATATTCAGAGAAGAATAAATCAAACAATTCACTTGCAGTAGACCAGAGAAGAAGTGTATCAACGATCCCAAGTTTTGCAGGAGAAATTAAAGAAGATTTTTGACAAAAGAACCAAAGAAGAAGATTTTCAACTGGGAGACAAAGTTTTAAGGTGGGATTCTAGAAGGGAAGATAAAGGAAAACATGGGAAATTTGATTTCTTATGCAAAGGACCTTACATCATTCATGCTTTACAGGGAAATAACACATATTTTTTGAAGAATTTGGATGGTACAGAAGCTGAGGAAGGACCAGTCAATGGTCGAATGCTAAAACACTACTTTGATCCTATTTACTACGATGTTCTGATTTTTCAACATGTACATAATATATCCTTTCTAAAGCATCAGTTTTGAGTGGATAGTGACCTACTGGAGTTGAAGCCTGAAGTGAAGGCCCTAAGCTTCAAAAGTTTTACTATCATATATACAATAAAGCCACTAGAAAAAGAAGATTTCATGGTTCAGTTAAAAGACATTTTAAGGCATCTGACCTGTTGTTCTTGACTTTTCACCAAGAAAAGCCATCCCCAAGTGGAGCCAGTGTTAGACTCCTATACCAATAGGTGTCATTTTTCATGATTGACTTGTTGAACTATGCAATATGTTCCAACCTTTTTCTTGTTGCAAAGGTGTTCCATATTCTTTAAAAATAAAAAAATCAAAAAAATTTAAAAAATGTAAAGAGGGTATGCCCTAAAAGAAAAATCAAAGGGTGAAAGAATAAAATTGGCCAAAAAAAATGAAAGAAAATGAACCCCACCAAAAGAAAGGCCAAGGAAAGTGTGCAAGTCTAAATGCCACTACTTTTTGCTCTAATGTAATAAAAAAAATTGTGTGCAGCTTGTCAAACTTTTGCCACAATTTATGAAGAGTCAAACTGTTTAAACTTGACTCACTCATTTTTCAATTTCATGTTGTAGAATAGAGAATAAATATCTGGCCAAACAGTTTAATCTTGGCAGATAAGTAGAGAGGTAGAGTAAATAAAAGGAGCTCAACAGTTTAATCTGAGCCCTTGGATGTAATACGTGTAGACTTAGATAGGTTTGCCATGTAAAAGAAAAAGAAGATTGATAAGGGTTTTCCAGTCTAAGTGCACCCTAATAAAGAAGAGAAAATGGTAGGGTAAAGTAAGTAGGGTAGGTAGATGTTGTTGCAGAATTACATGTGATGAATGATGGTTCTAAATGTATTCAATTTTACTTTCATCACAAGTACAAAGGCAGATACTACATTGGAAAAAGTTCACAGCAGAGCAAAGTCAAATTATTAACTTCCCCTCTCATTTTCCCTAAACATTTTACTAATTTCCCTAAGCACTAAGGTATTTGAAGATTAAAGGGGCTCAAGGCATTTCCTTGACTTTTGGAGGGACCGGACCCTCGGCCCAATAATTGAAAAAACCTAAGTACTTGAAATCATCCATTATCATATTCATTCACCTCTCAAAAATATTTTTCTAAGTAAAATCCCATTTTACTTAGGAAAATCCTTCAATATTTCATAAAAAAGCCCTCAAAATCACTTTTATTCTAAGTCTAAGTGATGAAAGTATAATAATGCCATTTACTTTTGAATCTTCACTTTCTTGGTTATATTTAAGTATTTTGAGTTCACATTGTTCCTTTGTCATATTAATTCTAATTTATATATTAAATCCCTATGAAAATCACCTTTTCCTATTATATATAAATCCTTTTATAGTAATATCCCCAAAACCCTTATATTATGAATTTTTAGCCAAAAGTATTTAATTCCTATTTATTCAAATCAAAAACCCACAATATACCCCCTTTTGGCTAAAATATAACATTAATATTATTCCCGCCCCCCTACAGTAAATAAATCGCATTGATTTAATTATTGTATAAATAAAAATATATGAAAACGTTTAAACATATGTATATGTGTTTAAAACAAAAATGAAACTCAAAGTTTAATTAAAACCAAACTTTGAAATAACCCATCCCGCATGTACTTTTCACCCCCGACCATCCACTGTACAAGGAATTAATTAATCCTCATGGTTAATTAAGAACTGATCCCCGCCAATCAGAATGCCCCCGAAATGATTAATTCGTAATAAAACATGTCGGGTCCCGCCCGTTAAACACCTATCAACTCCCTATCCCGTCTACCATTCGATTGATCACTCCAAAATCGACGGCTCTTATCAATTCCACTGGCCATCTCCGATCCGAAAGTTAACGCGCGAAATGATAGTGGTTTTTAAACAGTGCCATGGCTACGCGGCGTCCGTTCTGTGGATTCGCTGCCTCTCCGCCAAAAACCGCCTCCCCTCAAAAGTGGTGTGGAATAAACCACTTACCACCTTTCCCCGTGACTCATCTGTCGTACAGGATGACGCCATTTATTAAAATAATAAAAAATTCGCCCCCCATTCGACTTTGCCAATAAAACAAAAATTCGCGTCGTTTTCATTATTTTGTACGCAGTGAAGGAATACACCCTCCACGCAGAAAATTCGAATTTCAAATTTCCAAAGTCCGCCAACCTTTATCCTGTCAAAGAAAAATTGCAGTCAAGCCTCTCAGAAGATTATCTGCATTAACCTACATCTGTTCAAAACGTTGTTTTCTCCAAAAACAGGTATTTACGCTAAATTCGCACTGAACTCTATAAGAAACTCGGTTTTCCTCTTTCTTTCACTAAAACAGAGTTAAAAAATTAATTGCTGGTTCATTCCTTAATCCCAAAAACTGTAATTGAATTCCCAATCTGCAATTGTACCTGTTTCTCCTGTCGAAACCTGTAATTTTGCTTAATTCTTCACCATAAGCCGAATATCCATTTTTGAATCCAAAAGAACCAAAAATGGAAGTTCCCGTGGCTTTAAACGTCACCCCATTAAACGCCCCTCACAGAGACCTGGATTATTTATCATTAGTCGACATAGATTTCCAAATCAAAGACCTAGTTTTTAGTGAAAGCCCTCTTCGAATTTTTTGTCGCTGCAGAGATAATTATTTGAACGACTTAGATATGATTGGGTTATGGGAATCTAATATTCCCAGGTACCTCTTTTCCTCTATCCATATTTTTCCTGAAATAATCCATTTTTTCCATGCGAATTATGATCCTAACCAAAGAGTAGTCTTATCCCCAAATCAAGATGTCCTTTTCCCAATTACTGCTCAGTCTATCAATAAGATGCTACATTTTCAACCTGATCAGGCCCTCACTCCCCTGTCCATGGGAGATTTACTTGAGAAATCCACCAAACTATCCCATGAAGAATTAAGCCACATCTGCCAGACCTTTATGTTGCCTGATCATCAGCCTAAAGGCCCTCCCCCTTATGGGTATGCTTTTTTCACAGAGGAGGGTAGACTTGTTTTGGAAATGATATCCTTTATAATGAGCTTTAATACTAGTGAATATGTTGACCATTTAACTCTAGTATTATTGTCTATTTTTACCCCTGGACATCCCCCTGCTGTCAGGTATGACTTTGCATCATACATAGTAGACAAAATCCATGATCAATTCATGAGATTAGAAAATGAGAAAGTGTTTAAATATTCTTCTGTCATTTACCATCTCATGCTATATTACCAGTCGGAAAAATTCCCTTTCTATATCTAAAAGCTTGATGCCCAGGGGAATCCTAGGTCTGTTATCTTTTGGTTAGCCATCACTCATAGTTCTCGAGATTCTCCCTATTCCTATAATGAGTTCATTGATCTCTTTATACACCCTGCAACCACCTTGTTGACATGAGTTTCTCCTCCAAGACTCAGCAATGAAATCAATAAAACTTTACAACTCTCAAAACAATACAAAGTTGGTGATTGGTACTTATACCAAAATCACACAGAAGTCAGAATCTATGGATGTGAATTATGTCCCTTCAAATTGCAAAAATATGTCCCCATGATAATCTTTGCATTAGAATATTTCAGGCAGATGAACAATTCTGATATAATTCATTTTTGTAATGCGAAAAAGAAGGCTCAACTCCGGATCAAAAGTCAATTAGGTCCCTTTATTTGTAACTCTAGAGATGTAGGGGAAGAAGCTGAAAAGATATTAGAAGATCATCTCAAATTACAAAAGAGTTTCTATTGGGTGCCTTATGACCCATTCAACTTCATTTGTGATAAAAGAATGAAGAATAAATCAGCACCATACATACATCAAAGAATCCCAGAGATTGAAAAATATGCTAATACAGATGAATGGATAGAAGGAACATTGATAGAGCAGGATAGTGAGAAGGTCAATATAGACAATGTTATGAAAGATCTTGAAAAAATGCTTGACCTAGACTCTTTTGCACAGGTACCAAGATCAGAGGTTGGTCCTTCTTCAGCTGGGATTATTCAGCAGGAGTTACAAGAAAACATTGTAGTATCATCTAAGGGAAAAGAGAAAGAGGTTGGTACACAAGTTAAAGAAACATTCATTATGACAAAACAACCTCAAACTTCCAAGGGACAGGATCAAGTACAGGTTTCTTCCGTTCAAACCAATCCAGTAGAAGTGTCATTTTTGCAGACTCCATTAAATGTGGAAAAGGGAAAAAGGAGAGAAGCTGAAGCTGCTACCCCTTTCATTGGATCTTTATAACAGCCTCGGGCCAAAAGACAGAAATTGAATATTCCTCCAGAAGTAGAATCTATTGATGAAATCCTTGATAGTCAAGGACCAGAACAATTGGGCAGCCAACAAATAGGTATGGTCAGTGAAGCATCCACTACCTCACAAAGGAAAGAACTACAGAAGCAACAGAGCGTTGAAATATCTTCTTTCAAAACACCAGTTAAAGATGCAGGAGATATAAAGAAGACATTTATCAATATCAAGGCCATGAATGATCCACTGAGAATTCAAGTATATAATCAATATTTAAAAATGGCTCCAAATAATCAAGAAAGATTGATGTCAGCTTTTGACATCCAACAGGGCAAAATGTTAATGAGCCATTTCAAACCCAAGGTGCAGCAACCCCAAACAGCTGCTGATTATATCAGGACAAACTTTGAAGTCCTAGCAAAGGATATTCATCCTTTAGATCAGATTGAGTTACATAAGTAGACTAGTGAAATGATCTATTCTACTTTGACTGATAAGGCAATGGCAGCTCACAGGTTACAGGACTCTTTGGAAAACACTAATACACAATTGCAGCTTGAAAAGGATTCTTCTCAAGCCAAAGACAACAGGATAAAAACATTGGAGGAAATAATAATTGGTTTGGGTCACAATCCAAAGGATGTCAAAGGTATAGAAGCTCTAATAAAGAAAAAAGATGATGAAATTGCAGCTTTGAGAAAGCAATTGAAATTGCCAGCCTCCAGACATCCTCAAACTGAAAAAGTAACAAAGAAGAATTCTGAAGAAGAAATGATGGAGTTACTCTTGAAAATGAATGAGCAACTGACTAAAACAGAAAAAGAACTGGAACAAGCATTAAAATACAAGCAGTCCAGTGTTCCAGTATCTATAGCAGAGGTTATTACAAGTACATCTCTAGCGGGGTCAGCCACCAGAGCCATCACAGGTAAATACTTCAAATTTGAGTACATAAGAATCAGTAAAGCAAATGAATAACTTGAAACTGCAAGTAACAAAACTTCAGCACACAAAGTTACAGCTTATTAGTTTGGAACAGAAATATGATCTTTCAAAAATGACTGTTGCTGACAAAACAAGAGAAGTCAAAAAGTTGGAAAAATTAGTTAAAGCTTTGGAAAGGGATCTCACATTGGAGAAACCTTTAAAAGAAATAAATGAAATTCTTTGGGATGATATTATTTAGTCAATAAAAGATATCTGGTCCTCAATCCAGATAATATACGAGCAGAATGATTTGGTCAAAGTAGCTCTGGATGAAGTTGAGAATACACGAGAAGAATTAGGAAATAGGCCTGAGGAAGCCAATCAGCTTATACAATTTCTAAACACCCAAACCAGACAGCAACTTTCAGACTTGGGTATTCAGAACAGAACTGCAACAATCTTGGAGATCAAAAGAGTTTTTACTAAAAGAACTCTTATGCAAAATTTGGAACGAAGGTGCTTTGACATGCAAAGTGAAATCATTGCTTTCAGAGAAAGGTTTGATGTTTTATTGAATAAAGGGTTGCCCAGCCCTATGGTTTCAGAAGGTAAAATAATGGACCTGGAAACTTATGTCAAGAAATTGGACATACATGCTCACAATCATTTCATTGCTAGTTCCTCAACCATTTCATCAGAAGCAACATTACCTACAGGAAGGAATCTTCATGACAGATTAGAGAATTTGTTTTATCTAGAACATGAAGTGAAACATTTGTTTCCTAATCAGTCTAATTTCTTCAGGTATACCGAGGCTGATGAAACATTAAGGAAGCTTCAACGAACAAGAACAACAGAAGATAAATGGTGGGAAGATTTGTTGGAACTTTTGTAAAATTTATCCTTATATGAAATTTTTCCTATTTAAAAGTGTATCAGTTCAGTTAAAAGTGTATCAGTAAAAACAAAGAGTATCAATGAAGCAAGGCAGTTAGAACAAAATTACTGAATAAGACAACGATGAGCAAAAATATAGGTCCAGCCTCCAACACATTCTCGAAAAGAGGGAACAGTACAACATCAATTACTTCTTGTCTTATCCATGAGACCATCTTTCTCTATTTTTATTGTAACTTATTTATGAGTCATCTTAGATTATATCTCCTTTTGTTAAGAGATATTTTGTATGATTTTTTGTATAAATAAGCCCTCAATCGGATTATTTAGGGTGGATTCTTATACTCTGATGTAACATTGAATATTTTGGAATAAAGAGCTTTTGGAGAAATTTTTCGTGGCAAAACTGGACAAGGAATTGAGGTAGAAGACTTTTCTCAGGATTCATGTGTCGAATGAAGGATCAATAAGTCATCTCTATCCCATGTTTTAAAGTTTTACATTTGTTTATGATATCATCTGTGTTTCATTATCTTGATAATTAACGAAAAGGATTAAATCAGAAAGTACTTAGGTGTAATCTGATTTCAGTCGTTATTATTCTAAATGTTTTCTTCTAAACTGGTTTAAACAATGAATTCTTAATTGCTCCTGTTTGTCTAGTTCATATATCTTTGGTTATTTAGTAGAGAATACTTAACTGCTCTTTACTGATAATCAATTTATTTCTCTTCTCTTGAATGTGTTGAAAGATTCTTCATTGCCTTTCATCCGTTTGAATTCCATTCCATTCACTTTAGATCTATAATTGTTTCTAGTTTGATTATATTGCCCTGATAAACCATCTTTTGTTAAAAGACTTAAGCCAGTGCAGCCAATCCTTTGACTCCATTAGCCCAATGGACTGAAACTACTTGATCATAATCTCAGCTAAAGAATTCCATGAACCCAAACAAAATCAAAACCCCTGAACTTTGTAACCAGCCTAATATTTTAAAAAACAAAGCTAAATTTTATAGAGAGAGCCCTCTCTGGATACAGATTGGCTAGATTATGTATCTGAAGGTTGGTTTGTGGTTAACAAGATGTATTTCCTTTCAAATTTTATGATTTATGCTTGTTTACACTAAGTGTCACAGCCGGTCTTACTCCTACAAACTCTTCCAAAACATCATTAACAATGAATAAGAAACAGCTGTGGTATCTTAGATTTTAATTGTATTTTCTTTCAAATCTTATGTTTATGTTCAATTGCATTGAATAATACAGCCAGAATTGTTTTTACAAACTCTTCCAAAATATCATTCACATTTAACAATATGGGCTGTAGAATTCCAATAGACTAGCTGCATGTTAGTTTAGTCATAACACTCCGGAGGATAATTTCATTTAGTTCAGCTCTGTCACTACATTTCAAGTTTGATAATGGTATTTTAATTTAACTCTGTTCACTGTACTTCAAATAGATTAGTAGCATTCTAGTTTAGTCTTAGTTCACTGTATTAGCATTCCAGTTTAGTTGTTATCCATTGCATTTTAAATTGTGTTAGTTGTGAAATTTAGATACCACGGTCTTCATTATTTACAAAAACTTGTTTTGTTCCAACCTCATATTAATACATAATCATCCGGACAGAAGCTAGTATCAGTCTAAGGCCTGGAGTATTTTGCAACCATTTTACCATTTCACAAATAAGCCTTTTCTCAAGGACTATTCTAAAAAGAAACCTATAACTTTTGAGTGAGGCCTAGTGGTGCTAAATTGAGTTGCAGAACAGAATTAGAAGTTAGTTTAGAGTAAAAATCTTATTGTGCTACAAATGTTCTTTTCCAAATATGTTCCAATAAACCTTTAATCTTGGATGAGATGTTGTAACATTGTACGTTGATTGTTTATTTAGGAGAACTTCATTCACACTTAACTTGTTCATTTCTCAAGCTCTTCCAACACATCTTTAATGAATGAATTGGATAAGTTCAAGCTCATGTTGTGATTTATTTGCTTGCAATGAAGTCATTATCAAGATTTGCATTTGTTGTTTGCCAGCCATAGTTTAGGCTTTGTTCTGTCTTAGTATTTGCATTTGTTGTTTGCCAGCCATAGTTTAGGCTTTGTTCTGTTTTAGTATTTGAATTTGTTACTTTCCATCCATATTTTAGGCCAATAGCTTATTTTCACCAGCATTTAGTTCTTTCCCTTTTCAAACATAAAACCATAAAACCAAAAACATCAGAAAACACTAAACACAACGTAGTGAGAAAAAATACCTAGGCACATATAGTGCACCACACTTCAGCAGTTTACCAACCCTGGTTGACAATTAATGAACTCAATTTCGGAACACTAGGTTGAGCACAAACATTTTGGCGTCATTGCCGGGGAAGTGTAACTAGGTAGCCTTGTTTCTTAACTCCAAAAAACAATGATATGTGTAGAGAGAGAGACTCAAGGGGTAGATTCATAAGAAGCAAAAGCAGAAGTTTGATTCCTAGAACACCACTTGTTTCATCAATACCTAGAGCCAGCACACCTCCAACTCAGACCCACATTCAATCCTTTAATGATCCTAGACTTCCAGAAGACTTAAGATCAGATATTCCATTAGAAAGACCTTCTACTTCATCCACTGAACTTGTCTTAGAAGAAGATTCAAGGACCTCTGCTAGAGACACAAAATTTCCCACTTCCACAGAAGAATCAACTATGGCAGAAGAAGGGGGAGGAGGAGTCTTTAATGGAGAACACACATTATTTGGAGGGGGTAGAGGTAGAGGTAGAGGAGAAGGAGGTAGAGGTGCAGAAGGAGAAGGAGGTGGAGGAAGAGGTAGAAGAGAAATGGGAAGCTCTTTTGGGTTTCCTATAGTATATGAAGAAACCAATACAGCTATGAAAAAAATTTCACCCTCTGTCCTTCCAAACTTCTATGGACTTAAAACTGAAGATCTTGAAACCTTCCTATTTGAATTTGAAGTCCAATGTAGAACTTATGACTACTTACAAGATGCTCAAAAACTTAAACTATTTCCTTCAACATTGAAAGGAGCAGCATTGAAGTGGTTTATGAGTTTGATCAACAGTTCTATTAGGACATGGGAAGATATGAAACAAGCATTTATAGAGAGGTATTTGGATTATTGTATGCCATTCAATCATAAGGAGGAAGTGTTCAAGATGATACAAAAAGAGGATGAAAACCTGGAAGATTTGTTGGAGAGATTTCATTACAACATCAAAAGAGAAAAAATGGAAAACTTAGACTAAGACACCTTAAAAGCTCTCTTGTTGAAGAAAATTAGGGATGAATGGTTGGATATCCTTAACATGATGGGAAAAGGGGATATATCTCAGCTCACATTACCTGAAATATCTGAGTTATGTATCAAGCTTTCAAGAGGAAAATCTAAAACTGTGAAAGGACCAAGAGACCCTGCTCTTACAAGGGTAAGTAAGTCTGCTTCTGGGATAGTAAGTAGGGCAGAGATAGGGCATATGCTTGATGAATTCAAATCTGACATCTTAGGGAGTCTTAGTGAACAAATAGACACCCTTAAGTTACAAAACAAGCAAAAAGCTGAATCTGATGCCTCAGCAATATTTTGTCCCAAATGTAGAAGGAAGCATGCCTTGAGAGAATGTCCTTTGGATGAAAAAGTTGTAGAGACCTGTGTGATTTGTTTAGAAAAACATGAGACCAAGAGTTGTCCTTCACTTCCTAGTCTTAAAGTTGTCTTTCAAGAAGATACTCTTACAAGTTCCACAGAATCTCTCAATTTTGTCTCTAGAAGGCCTTGGCAAGGACCTCAAACACAAGGATTTCATGATCAAATGTATAATCAACCCCCACCAAATTGGAATTCTTGGCAGCAAGCTTGGCCCCAATTTCAAAATAAATCTCAAGCTTGGGCACAAGGAGCACAAAATCCCTATGGAAGATATTCCCAGTACTATCAATATCCACCATCCTACCCACCATACCCACATTTTTCTCCTCAAAATCCTCAACAAAATCCTCAACAGAATCATCAAAATCCACAACATCAAAATCAACCATTCCTCTTACCATTTCCTCAGAAATCAAATCAGTTGCCTGCTCAACCCATACCAAACCCCAATAATAAAAATCCTCAAAATACATACATGATAGAAGGCCAACAGTTTCCAACTTATTTAATTACTCCTCTAGACCTTAGTGATGTTCAACTTAGGTCTAGAAGAATACTTGAAAAGAGGAAACCTTCTGTGATCATACAAGAACAAGACAACTCTGAGGAAGATTCTCTATGGGAAAATAAAAGTCTTGAAGAAGACACATCTTTTCAGGACCCAAACATTGAAAAACTAAAACAAAAAGAACCAATAATTTCAACTCCTGTATTAGAGCAGCCATCAACATCCACTTCTACACCTCCCTTTCCAGAAAGATTACAAATTGATAGGGGTGTAGAAAAAAAAATTATGGTGCCTGATTATGATTTCCTAGATAAGCTGAGAAATGTCTGTATTAAGATTCCATTATTACAAGCTATCAAGGAAATTCCAATTTTAGCAAAGATAATAAAGGAGTTGAGCATGAAGAAAACAAGAAAAATAATAAGAGAGACAAAGAAAATTCAACTGGCAGGAAAAATAGCAGACATTATGATGGGTAAGATTGCTATTCCAAAGTATCTAGACCCAGGAAATCCAGTTGTTAAAATTCACATCAATGGAATTGAGATCCAAAACACACTCATTGATTTAGGAGCAACAATCAATATCATGAGTAGACAAGTCATGGATAAACTGAAACTTTCTAATCTTCTCTTTACACCCACATTATTACAATTAGCAGACATATCTATGATCAAACCTGATGGGGTAATAGAAGACATTCCAGTTTCCCTAGATTCTTGGGAGTACCCTGTGGATTTCATGATCCTAACTCCTAAGAATAATCTAGGAGGGCATCCAATTATATTAGGAAGACCTTGGTTAGCTACAGCTGATGCTTTCATTAGTTGTAGATCCGGTGATATGTACATCTCTGATGGTAGTTCAACTAAGAAATTCACTTTTTATCCTCCAGCAAGGACAATTACAGATTTAGATGATACTCAATGGATAGAGGATGAAGAAGACTTACAACCTCTCTTCACAATTTCAGAAATTAGTGAAGATAGTCAAATTATGAATACTTTAGAAAACTTTGAATCCTCTTTGGAACATAAACATGAACAATTTCAAGAAGAATCCAACATTGAGTTTTTGTCATCAAGGCAGATGTCTCTCTATTCCATGGATAAATTTGGCAGCTCTACAATTGAGATATTTCCAGGAAAAACTTTAAATATAAACAAGAACCTAGAAAAATCTCAACAAGAAGAGCTAGTCAAAATTTTACAGAGACATTCTTCTGCATATGCATGGGAGTACACTGATATGAAAGGGATAAGCTCCAAGACTTGCACTCATCACATCTACATAGAGGAAAATTGTAAACCAATCAGACAACCTCAAAGACGGATGAATCCAAATCTTAGGGAGATTGTTAAAGAAGAATTACAAAAATTGTTGAATGTCAACTTTATCTATCCTATTTCAGATAGTCAGTGGGTTTCTCCTTTGGTAATTGTGCCAAAGAAAAATGGTAAATGGAGGGTATGTATTGACTACCAAGAATTAAACAAAGCTACTCTTAAAGATCATTTTCCCCTACCTTTCATAGATCATGTGTTAGATACCTTAGCTGGCAAAAAGTACTTCTCATTTCTAGATGGGTTTAGTGGTTATAATCAAATTCAAGTAGCACTTGAGGATCAAGACAAAACCACATTTACCTGTCCTTGGGGTACCTATGCTTATCGAGTATTGCCATTTGGATTATGCAATGCACCTGCAACATTTCAAAGGGCAGTATTAGGAATATTTTCGGATCTAATACATGATTGTGTAGAGGTATATATGGATGATTTCACAGTTTATGGAAACACATTTGAAGAAGCCTTAGTAAACTTGGAAAAAGTTTTAAAAAGATGTAAAGAAGAAAATCTTTCACTTAGTCATGAGAAGTGTTTTATGATGTTTACTGAAGGAATTGTTTTGGGACATCACATTTCAGGGGATGGGATTAGAGTTGATGAGTCAAAAGTTGAAGTCATCTCTAACTTATCTATTCCAAGTTGTCAAAAATATGTTAGGAGTTTTCTTGGATTTACAGGGTATTATCGAATATTTATAGAAAACTTCACTAAGATAGCATCTCCACTCTTCAAATTACTTACCAAAGACTGTGAATTCAATTGGAATTCTGATTGCCAGTTAGCCTTTGAGACCCTGAAAACAAAAATTTCTGAAGCACCTATTTTAAGGGGACCTAACTAGAAGTTACCTTTTTCATATTTCAACAGATGCCTCAGATACAGCTCTAGGAGCATTATTAGGACAAAAAGACCTGAATCCTTATGCCATCTACTATACCAGTAAAAATTTGACTCCTGCAGAGTTAAACTATACTGTAACTGAAAAAGAGTTTTTAGCTGTTGTTCATGCCATAAACAAATTCAGACACTATATAACAGGCTATGAAACTTTTGTTTACACAAATCATTCTGCAATTAGATACTTAATGAACAAATCAATTACTAATGGTAGAGTTATAAGATGGTTATTGCTTTTACAAGAATTCAACATTACCATTATAGATAGGCCTGGAAAACAAAACACAGTAGCTAATTTCCTATCTAGACTCCAAAACATCAAAGATGACACTCTAGTTGAAGATCAATTTCCTGATGAATATCTTTTTGCAATTTCTACCCAAACTCCTTGGTTTGCTGACATTGCTAATTTTTTAGTTTCAGGAAAATTTCCTTCAATAATGAATGCAAGAGATAAAAGAAAAATCATTCATGGCAGTGCAAAATATTCATGGGTTGCTAATGAGTTGTACAAGACTTGTCCAGATTTTATCATTAGGAGATGTGTTCGGGAAGATGAGATGCCTGAGATTCTCAAAGCATGTCATGATGAACCTTGTGGCGGACACTTTGTTGATAAAAGGACAGCCTATAAGATCCTTCATTTAGGATATTATTGGCCATCCTTGTTTAAAGATGTTAAAGAGTATGTCAAAAGGTGTGACAGTTGCCAAAGGGTAGGAAAACCTTCTCCTTCAGGTGAGATGCCATTACAACCTCAGGTACATATTGAACCTTTTGAAAAATGGGGTTTGGATTTTGTAGGACCTATTAGTCCTCC
Organism: Pinus albicaulis; assembly: GCA_034641835.2. Taxonomy (NCBI): domain Eukaryota; kingdom Viridiplantae; phylum Streptophyta; class Pinopsida; order Pinales; family Pinaceae; genus Pinus; species Pinus albicaulis. Next base: position 724,353,014 of record CM076583.1, on the reverse strand, counting down.
ATCAAGACAAAAGAGATATATATTAGTTTGCACTGATTATGTTACCAAATGGGTAGAGGCCAAACAATTACTTTTTGCTACTGAAGCATCTGTAGTTAATTTTATTTTTGAGGATATTTTTACTCGTTTTGGTGTCCCAAGGGAAATTGTTACAGATCAAGGAGCTCAATTCACACCAAGGCTAGTGGAACAAATGATGGAGAGGTACAAAATCAGACACAGAAAATCTACTCCCTATCATCCACAAGAAAATGGTCAAGTGGAATCCACTAATAAGGTTATTGAAGGGATCCTAACAAAGACTGTCAATTTACATAGAAGAGATTGGGTAGATAGGCTTCCTGAAGCCTTGTGGGCCTATAGAACTACATGGAGAAGCACAACAGGCCATACTCCTTATGAACTTGTTTATGGAAAGCAAGTTTTGTTTCCCATAGAGTTCCAGATTCAAACTTTCAAAATGGTAGTTCAGCTAGGACTTGATCTTTCAAAGGCACAAAAGCACAGATTAGAGCAGATTAATGAATTGGATGAGATCAGACAAGATGCAGTTCAGAAAACAAGTCTAGTCCAACAGCAAAGGAATAGATGGCATGACAAGTACATCAAGGAAAAGAAGTTCAAGGAAGGTGACTGGGCTCTCTTGTTTGATTCAAAGTTTAAGGATTTTCAAGGTAAATTCCAAACACATTGGCTTGGGCCATATGAAATCATAAGAATTTTTGACAATGGAGCAATAAAAATCAGGACAATAGATGAAGAGAAGGTCACTTTTCTTGTGAATGGTCATAGATTGAAGCTGTATCATAAGCCACTCTCAAGAGAATATTTTTTCAAGAAATTCCAGGAAAGTAGTGATAGGAAGTTAATGAAGAAGAATTTTTCTTCTTCATCAACTTAAGTGAATTTTCTGAAGTCAGATATTGAAAAAAAAAAGAGTATAAACATGAAAACCAATCACTGATTGGCATGTTTATACAGAAAAGGTGGAGTGAAAATCAGAATTTTTCTGACACTCTAGCTTTTCAAATCTGTTCTTTCTGCAAGTAGTTATTACAAAATCATAAGTGCAGATCCATTTCAGTTATCGTCCATCTCATTTTCCATTTCATTCATTCATCCATACTCCATTTCATTCATTCATCCACACTTCATTCACTTCACTCCATGGTCCACCTCATTTTCATTCCAGATTTTTAAGTCTGATGTTTTTCTGCAATTGAATAATACATATCATGAATTGCAGGCTACTTCTCATACTTTATTCCATTTCATAAGATGTGATCCATTCCACTCCATACAAAATTTCATTCATGCTCCAAACCCTTCCATTTCATGTTTCAAGTCTTCTACAGGTACATTCTGCAGCCAGTTAGACATTCTGCAGCCAGTTAGACATTCTTCAGCCAGAGACCTGAAAGCACTGTCTAGTAATCACCTGATCTGCAATAAAATGATCCTGCATATCCATGACAACAAGAAAAATCAAGAAGGTTATGAAGACTCAAAAATTAATGATTTTTAGGAGAGAACAAAGCATATGAAGAACACAAAAAAATCAGAGGAAAGGCAAAGGTAAAAGTTCTGATTATAATGACATATCATGAAAGATTTTAGTATAGTTAAGTTATGAATAATTCAAAAATTTGTTTTAATTAATTTTGTTGATCATGCCTAACAAACCTCCCGCAAAAAATTTGGATAAAACTCCTTCTATTCCACCATTTCAAATCCCATATCCGATCATCATTTAAAATCTAAACGGTTAAAGTGCTGAAGTGATTGGATTAGTCACGTCACTAGGCCAAAGCATTTAATGATGATTTTGAATTCGTTACAAAATATCTCCGCGGTCTTTTCTACCGTGATATCTTTCAACTCATATACATCATCCTCACCTCATTATATTCATTCCACAATCACTCCATATCATTCTTTCCCATAGCCAACTCTTAACCATTTCAACTGTAAAACAGAGGAAATATCTATGGGGCAAAAACATCTATGTAACAGTGGTTGTCACCGAGAACAGAGGAGCAACAATTTGAAGGTTGGAAATTGGAGTTATGGGTCTTATAGTAAGGACTGAACCGGTTGGCACTAAGTACTTGGAAGGTTATCCTCAAGTCAGAGAAATGTTACAACAAGCAGGGTGGTTGCAATTCTTTGAAAAATTCAGTGGGTGTCACAAAGAGGTAACCAAAATGTTTGCAAGATCCTGCAAAGGAACTGAGGTCGAGATAGGAGACATAAAATTCACCATTACAGAATCTTCCATTGCAGAAGCAACCGAATTCCCCAGACAAGGAGAAAGGTGGTTCAAGAATAGAGAATTTCATAACGAGACATGGAAGCATATACTCAAGTCACCAGGTATGGATGTGTTCATTTTTAAAAACGGTATCCCTAGCTCTGCACTAAAGAACAAATGGAAGAACATGTTGCTTATCTTGCAAAAATTCATCACTTGTGAAGGAAGATATGGAACTTTTTATGTCTATCGTATTCGGTTGATAATGCATTTCCTAGAAGAAGAACTTAATTTTCCCTTTTTCTTGCTTCAAAGTTTAAAGAAAATGGCTTCAAGTGTTCAAAAGAGAATTCAATTTCTGGAAACAACCTTATACCACCATGGCTTAGTCAAAATTTTGATTGAACATCATTTGAGCAAAATGGGAGATAATTGGGAAGACTTCTTAGTGAGAAATCACTTTGAGGAACCCAAGGAACCTCCACCTGAAGACAAACCTACAAAAAGAAGCAGAAGATGGAAAACCTCCAAAACTGAAACTGGTAAAACAATACAAGAAAGCAGTGAAGAAATGATTTCTGAGAAATTGACTCAGATTAAGAAGCAGCTTAAGAAAGAGAGGATAATAAGAAAATTTGTCAGAGAGAAAGGAGAAGGGCCATCTCAACCGAGAAGGAGCCATAGACTTAGAGGGATACTAAAGAAAAAAAAGGTTAAAAAAATTGGAGTCATAAACATAGAAGATGAAGAAACACCTACTGAGGAGAGTTTTGATGAAGAAGTTCTAGAAATTGACCCAACACAACAACAAGTTTACAATTATATTGAGTCATTAGAGAGGAGAGCTTTAGAATCTAGAGACAGAACTTCTAGCCCACCAAAGTTTGAAATTGATATGCTAAGAAGAGATAGGTATGAGTTAGAAGTACTCAACAGACATATCAAGAATGAGAATGAAATTCTGAGAGAGCAGGTTAAACTGAAAACTGATATGAATTCAACTCTGTCTCTACAAATGCAGAAGTTGTATAAGGCCAGTGAAAAATTGAAGAAGAGAAATAAAAAGTTAACCAGGGCACTCACAAATTTAAGGTTTAAGTTAGTCATAAGAAAGCCCAGAAGACCTTTGACTGCTAGGCAAAGCAGAAGAAGAGGGTTAGATGTCCTTGCAGAGGTCTCAGAGTTCATGGAATAGTTGCATGAGGACATGTAAGAATCTAGCAGTGGGGCATTTGGACCCATATGTCCTACAAAATTAGGGCTTATGCCCGATCATGTTCAGTATCAAAAATATAATACAGTCACCCGATAAAATCTATGGTCCCTGCCCAACATTCATGTTCCTATAGAACACGATCGCAGTAGCCACACAGTGGAATAACCGCACCCAGTCTCGCGGTACCCCGACTACCCATCTCTGGATAGCCTCTGGTACGTCTTCTACTGCAGACATAGGCACTTGGCGAGTTAAACTCTCCAAGTTTCTCTGAACGACATGTAGGGTCCTACCAGGGTCTTCAACATCCGCTTCGCCTTTGCGACGTTTGTGCCTTGGGTATCCTTGAGGACGAAGTGGTCCCATATCTATATCATGGTCATCATATAATTTTGTAAGTCATTCAAAATTCAATCAAAAACATGTTTGTTTTTCATTTTTCACATATATTGAAAAAATCAAAAAATCAATCAAATATTGCAGTCTTACCAATTACACCCCATGTTGCGCTGGGTGGAAGGAATAGGTCTGGATCACCGCGGAAATCCATTCCAGCATAGGGATAATCATCCACTACAATAATCTGTTCCTCCCAGCATTGGAAGAACTCATCGTCCCATTTCGTTCGAGGAACTTCACTGCCCCCCAGTCTCTTCATCAGATCAACCCACCGGGCTATTCTTGGATCTCTAGGACTGCTGATGGATGAGATCACTTTGGGTCAAAGCCCTGGAATCTTCTCAAAGAAGAATGTCATCAAAATGGTTCCATACCCAAAATGATTTGTTTTAGCTTTTTGGATGGAGGAAAGTTGTTTTTTCATGTTTTTCAGTAGAGCTGTACACCAATCAAAGAGGTGAGCTAAGCATTCCACAGCTATACTCATCTGTGTTCTCGACGCCTGGTGTAAGGAAGCAGATCATGCCACCCTGCCAATGGTGAAAAGGAGAATTTTCATATGCAGCTCTGATAAATATTTGATTGCAATTTGAGTCCCTACTTTTTGAGATCCCTCTACACAATAGATGTGGACATAATCATCCACTGTAAGCACTCCCAAAGGCTTGCCATGAAAATCTACCGGGTCTATTCTTTGGGAGAGTCTAGTAATAAAGTAAATGTCTTCCACCTCTATGTGTATGGGTATTTGGTCAATCATGAAGCAACATTCCTCCAGTTCCCAATGATTCACCAACATTTCAAGTAACCGGACGTTACTTTTCATATTTGGCATTTTGAAGAATTTGAGCCATCCACAGTTTCAGAGGATATTGAGTGAATTTTGATCCCCCGTGACTTCTTGGTCATTGGCACCGTGCTCGCGTTCCCTCCAAGAAATGGTCATCCTAGAAAAAATCATTTAAATTCTCATTAGGTTCATTTTTTCCAAACACGGTCTGCGCATACGCGACTTCCCTTGTGGACAGTCGCGTATCATACGCGGGTTTGTCCACATGAACCCGTGTATGCGCAGAATGCTAAATCAAAATAAATCTTTTCTACGGTGAAAAATAAATTTTTTTAACCTATTAATGGATGAAATTAATAACAATGATGAATTTAAGGCTTACCTGACTAATCCGACGAAGTTTGATGGCTGATTGCCACTGTTTTGAGGAAAGAGATTTTTTTCTCCAGAGCTCTTTTCTCCAATTCAACAAAGTAACAATGAACCAAATATGAGGTAAAATGTGTATTTATGCCCAGAAATTGAAATTTTTTTGCAAAATTTCATCATGCTTATTTTTCAAATCTGTATTAAGTTGCATAACCCTGTTGCTTGTAAGTGTTGGGATAAGTATATTTTCAGGTACATTTTGTTGACTTTGAGATTTTGTCCGGTTTTCGAATCCATGACTGCTGACTTGTCATGTCAGGTATATGATCTTAACTGGCATATAGGTTAGGGAATCCACTTCCATTTCATTTTGCATTCTAGCCTCCATTCTGATCACTTTCCATAGGGTCGATCCCATCATGTCATGAGTACTTAACCCATTTCACTCGCCAATTATTTCATCATGACTTGGTGGTAGAGGCTTCCTTTACATGGGCTTCCTAGTTAGTTCCTTGCTAGCACTTGTTGCCCATGCTGTACTTTATGTAGGCTCGGGAGTCCTCTTTAGTCCCGCCATGACTTATATGTTGAAGCTTCATTCTTCTTCTTCTTCATTATCATTTTTCTGGCTATTACCCTAGAGGCTCCCTGGTATTGTTGAGTTGCATCACTGCATTGCACATTGACTACATGTTTATCTTGGCCTTCGGCCAGCTTCATTTGGAATCGATGTTTAAGACATATTTTGACCTTGAATCTCTGTACACAGTTAACCATTGCAAAGCACTTAGCTATCGCGACTTGACACCCTTGTTACCCATGGATGGAACACTCCTTTGAGTATCGCTTACCAGTTTCCGCCACCTTGCATTGAGCATAGGATTGTTCCTATCCCAGAAACTAGTGCATCTGTTTCCTGATACTCGTTCTATCCATTGTACCATAGCATTCTTTATTCTTTTTTAGGCTTACTATATGAAATAGACAAAAAAAATCAAATATGTTAAAAAGAGCGGGAACGTGATGTTACTTAATATTTTGATGGCAGTTACAATATCAGTTTTTCGCCCTTGAACAAAGCACATACCACTATGTCTTTTCCTCATTTGGGATGGTTTTAGTTTTGGCCGAGGTGATTCCATAACCTTGTTTGACGAGTCAGTTCTCCCCCGGTTGGTTATCTCTTCCAATAATATGGAGAGTTTTTTTTTTCCTCTTGCATAACAGACTTATACAGTGTCATTATTTGCTTCCATGCTCATCATGAGTCGTGATTTTGTTTAAGGGAAGTTAACCCTGAGTCGGCCATTTTGCGATGTCTCTTGACTTATTTTTTCAGGCCTTCCCGGTTTTTTTAGTATCTTGTATTATCACATCAGATGTTTGGTCCTATGCTCGTGCTGGTTTGAGAAGGTCTCCATTGACTTCTTGCCGGCGAGTTTGTCTCTTATCGACTACAACATATTTCTCTGAGATTAAACTTAGAGCCGCACCCTGGCCCTATTTACATCATTGATCGGTGACCTTGTGCTCAACATTTGATCATCATTATGGGTCTTTGACTGAGTGGTTTTCCTTGTGTTCGACGTCAGCATACATTATCACACTTGGGATTCATGCAATACCTTGATTTCCATTTGACCCTATCAGTGGATATCTCGTCTCTTTGCCAGCTTTCACTATTGGTTGGTTCAGAGGGTTTCTTCCATGTGCTAGCTTCATCTTGTGCATGTCAGAAATGTACTTCGGGTTGGTTCCGTCACTCTACTTCGTCTGATTCCTTCCAAATCTTGGCCTGCGGGTTACACTCGCGCTGGACTGATGTGCGATGCCTCAATGCCTTCCTTCCAACATATATTTTCCCATTGACTCCGACTCATTGCTCTCGGAATAAGGTCTAGATTGTTTTTTTGTCAGTACCTTAGGGTTTGCAGTCATTAGTGGCAGACTCTTCGCTGTCGACAGTGAGGATTCATTATTGCCTCCTGATTGATAGATTCTTACAAGTGTTCGACTTCAACTCATTCATTCACACTTGTTAGATTGTACTGGGGCACCTTGACACTCATTATTACTATCGGTGGGTTGTCTCGCATTTGTTAATGGTTTACATTATTGACTGGTAATCAAACGATTTCTCACATGGTCGACTTCAGCTCATTTATTCCCATTGTGTAGAATTGTACCATCGTGATCGGTGAAGACCTCGAGTTTGCATCAGCATATTTCGGTTCACTTTTGACAGTTCATCTAGTTTCTGCCAGTGACACCATCTACCCTTATATGTTGCAGTCTCAGTACAACAGCATCTTATATGTTGGCTCCCGAGTTGCGTGATTGTACCATGTATTCCACCTCTTATGATTTGGTACCTGGAGATTCAGTTACTTGTGAGATCAGATATCTATTACAGCATCATTGATCAGTCTTCTATATGTGATACTTGGACTTGATTTTCGACTTGTACTTCCGGGCAGTGATCAGATGATTCATTATGTATTTTCCAGTTTAGCTATACTTGTATACATTTTGGATCTGTAGCCATGCTTTTCTTGTTCACTGAGTATGGGTATACCCGCCTCAGACATGAGCTGACTCTCTGACTTCTTTCATTGGTTTTTTGGCAAGTTGAAATCTTGGGAAGTCCTCTCTTGTCTTCGCAAGGTTATTTCTATGCACGTAATATATTTTGGCCATCATGTACCCCTTCTGACCTCATATATTAGGGGGCATCTGTTATAGCATATTTTTTCACCCTCATGTGAATAATTATTGTCTCTTTGGCCTTGGGCACCCTTTCCCCCCAGACTTGAACAATTTCATAAAAAACAGTGTCTAAAATCCCATATGCAATTATGCCTATACTTTTCTGCGTATATACGCGAGTCTGTTCATACTTTTCCACGTATGCAATTTAAATCATTAAAAAATATATAAAATTCCTTATTTTCGAGGTAGGGTGATGGTTATTCCCGTAATTCAACCACCCCATCCCGTGGCCCAAATGTTTCCAACTGCTGAAACTACTTTGAGGGAGTATAAAAGCCCCTCATGTGTATGGCCTAAGGGAGAGAGAAAATTATAGATATTATACTCTGTTGGAGCCCTATTTCAAGTCTGATATTCCCGTGCCTCCTGCACTTCCCAGGTATATTCAGGAAACCCTCGTTTCCTTGAGATGATCATCATCCTATATGACATCTTGTGCACACACATCTTGGAAGAATCCTAGCGAGGTGAGGGTTGGATGGATCCAGAGGACGATCTGCTCGAAGGCCGTGGAAGGATTCAACTGATCTCTCCACTTTTCTATTATTGTACATGCCATTTATAATAAGAAGAACCATCTTGTTCCCAAAATTCACGTGTTTATATCTCTTTATATATGTGTAAAGATCATTAATTGAACATTCAGTATTGTTTATATCATATTTTGCATGAGTTACACTGACATCTAGGAACAATATATGCTGTGCAACTAGTGTTTCGTGTTCGTTCTTTCTTGATTTCCATATTACGAAGCACGAGGAGTCGCTGGGGGTTTGCACCCCGCGCGATCTACATCAAACGTAGGACTTTCGGGTAAGTTCTGCAACTGATTAAATCTAGTTTTCAGCATAAAATATAGATTAAGTGAGTCCTTCTTGAATGGTATGCCCTCGATCAGTGAAGGTTGCCCACCCAAAAACCTTTAGGGAGTTATTTCTCGAAACACCATCTCCATCAAGAGAGAAGAAAATCCTCCACAATTGTGTACATAATGAACTCCAAGTCTCTCCAATATATAAGCATATTTGGGGGTGTGTGACACATCCTTTAAGACATTTAAGTCTATATTATATTCCAGGCCGACCTAGCACATAAGTGGAATAAATTCAAAGTACAGGTTCTGCTCATCCGATCGAGATGATCTTCAGATCAATCTTACACCTCTCTGAAAGAGGAATCCAATTAAAATATTGGGATCGTAATATGAGTAGCATAACTTGGAGTTTGGACCTATTTGTCCAATTTTAACAATAAATTAGGGCTTGAGGGTCATTTGGAGAACACAAACACGAAGAGCAACACTTGAAAAAAGTTGAAATTTTGGGGCGTGGTTTGCTGAGAATTTCAGAGGGAGCTTGCAGTGCAGAGAGGGGCAGTTCGACAATGGGACTTCAGTCCAAGGCTGAGAATACAATTGCAGAGAGGCAGAGTAGCACTAGGAGAGACAACAAAACACATGAGAGGGTGACATAGAGCTTCAGACGATGACGTAGTCACTGAAGAGGCAACGTTGGGGTTTCTGTGGCGCAGATTGGGCAGAAATTTAGCAGATCAATTTATGAGCCAGGAAGGCTCACAAGGAGGGTGACGTAGCTCCTTGCGGAGGTGACGCATCCTTAGAACAGAGCTTTTTCTAGCCATCGCTACATATCACTGGGGACAATCCAGTCACCTGTCGGGTTTCTTCATTCTGTTGTTGAATCAGCCTAAATATCTGTCTCTGGATAGAGGTACTTCTACCAGGATTTTCTCTGTTGGGTGAGCCGGATTTGCTACCTTAGATTATATTGATAAATTTGCTTAATAATACAAACCCTTAAATCTGCTACACTGGTTTTCCTGCATTGGATTTTTCTGGGGACATTAGTCCAAAAATAAGTGTGTCCTTTGTGTGATTGTATCATTTATTTTTTAATACTTGATCTGTATATTGGTGTAGGTTGCTTAGTATTTGCATTAATATTTTATTTAAGTATTCAAAAAATAACTTGTTAAATGGAAAATACAAGTAGGTAATGCAAATCAGTTAATTGCAATAGGATTTCTGTTTGTAAGATTCAGAAATTTTCACATGGTATCAGAGCGATTTCAAATCAAGGAGGGCTGACGCCATCAACGAAAGGATAGAAGAAAGTTTGCAGTGGGAAAGCAGTTGTCCTAAGAGACATCATAGTCCTATGCCGGAGAAGCAGAGGAAGGGTGACGCAGTCACCTGGGAAGGCTCACGCAGAGCCTTCTATGGTGACATTGTAGCTGCAGAAGGTGGCGCAATGCTTGTTGGGTCAACACAGATGCTGTTGAGTCTCAATTTTCTCGATTTCCGTGGCTGGAGGTGAAGTACAGTTTATTTCTGGAGTTGTTGGTGGGGAGTTGATTCTGTTGGTGCAGAACAATGTCTAGTGGGGTAGAAGCAAAGTAGAGGGAAGCAGTTCCTCAGAAGATTTCTTGCCCAGAAGTCTAGATCCATTGCTAAGCCGCAGCAAACAAAGATCAAAGAGGAGTGTTTTGACATCTGTTTGCAGAAGGATTTCCATGAAGGAATTCGAAATTTAGAGGGAGCTTATTCCTTAGAGAATTTCTAGCGCCAAAGAAATCCAGTTCCGAGTTTTGTTGGGGCAGCAACAAAAGAGGGAGAAAGGAACTTGTTCGACACTTAGTTGAGCAGATATGGTTGTGAATGGACTAAGTGATCAGGATAGGTTGGATGGAGCATCCAACTCTGTCATTTGGAAGGCCAGGATCCTGGCAGTTTTGGATGAACATCGCATCAAGGATCATGCCTTGAACATGATCGTTGTTCCGATTGATGTTGATCCTCTCAAGAAGTAAAAGGAGGCTCAAGAAAAAGAAAAACACATGATCATGGATGGAGTCAAGGATCATGTGATCCCACATATTGCTGAGAAGAACACGACAAGGGAAATGTGGGAGGCCTTGACCACTATGTACCAAGGATCCTCCGTCCAGCGTAAGATGTTGCTTGAGAACTAGTTGAGATTGTTTCAGATGCAGAAGGGAGAAGAGATCGATCCCTTCCCAATTAGATTGCAAGGGATCGGAGATCACCTAGCTTCCGTAGGGGCTACACTAGATGGTGGAGTTATGGTCAAGACTGCCCTGAATGCAGTCACTAAAGACTGGGATAATTTTATCCAAGGTATTTTAGGCAGGGCCGCTCTTCCAAGCTGGGAAGAGATGTGGGTAGCTCTTCGAAAAGAAGAGATCAGATGGTGGACCAAGGCAAGAAGCAATAGCAAAGGGATCAAATTCAAGAAGGAGGAAGAGGAAGATGTGGCTCTCACATCTAAGGGACAACAAGGGCAAAAAAGAAGGAAGAAGACTGACCTCTCGAAGGTTAGATGCTTCAAATGTGGGGAACTGGGACATTTCGCCACACAGTGCCCACTGAAGAAGAGAAAGGAAGAATTTGACTCGAAGGCTGCTACGGATCAAGCTGATGAGGATGATGATGATGGATGCGCCATGAGTGCTCATGCACCTAAGAAGTGGGTGATATGGAGCTTTAGATTGAAGCTATAGTGAGGGAAAGATCCTTGAGGTGCCCAAAATCTTGGATCACATACGGCTACGAGAGCCCTTAATGACAGTAGCAGAATGACGGGAGTCAGTTGTGTTGAGATTTTGTGTATTTGGGGTAACATCAATTGTGCTCTAGCTCCCAAAATTTGTGGAGGGACTAGACTACACTTGATCTACAAGACCCAAAAAAGGATTTGGGAAATTTCATCTGGTTTAGGAGGTATTAAATTAATTAATTATTTTAATGTATTTCCTAAGTTAAAACTTAGGGAACTTAAATAATTTAATTTAATTTAATTAAACATGTGATGAAATTGTCTTAAGTCACATGGATCAAGCTTTCTTTTAATCTTAGCCATTGATTCAAGATCTGATCATGGCCATTGATTGTCAACGAGAAAAGTATAAAGGAAAGGCTTGGGGTCATTTGTAAAGACACACAGAGGCAGAGCACTAAAGCTAAGCTGAGATTCTAGGGTAGGGTTTGCTAAGAATACTTAGAAGTGTTTCAGCTGCATAGAGGGGAATTTAGGCCAAGGGGATGATCTGATCCAGGGGTCTAGAATACACAAGAGGTAGAGATCAGCTCAAGGACAGCGCAGAGGAGAAGGGAACCTGCAACAGCAAGGACAGCACATTCCCTCGAAGGAAAATGTAATTTTTAGCAGGAAACCCTTAGAGGGTTGCGCAGAGACCCTAAGGGGTAGCGTAGTGACTGCGTCACCCCGTCTGGGGTAACGCAGTCTCTTCCGGAGAAGCGCTGAGGGTTAGAGGGGCTTCAGAGGTTGACGCAGAGGCTTTCTGGGATAGCGTTGGGGTTTCTAGGCCCTAATCTTTGTCGAGTTTTGTAAATCCCATTTGAGGGTGTGGATCAGTCAGTATTTTGGCCTTAGATCAGCTAGTGAGCTGTAGATCTAGTATATTCTCTGCCAGGTTTTCCAGATCTAGAACCCAGATTTGTGTATTCAAGAAATTCTTAATAATAAAACCCTCCAACAGCTAACGACCATTTTTCCCGCATGGGGTTTTTCCGGGGACTATTTGTCCAGAAATAACTGTCACTTTGTCAATAAGTGCATGAACTTATTCTAGATCTGGATTGGTGGAGATCTGTTATGTGTTTTTCTTCGATTTTAACTTAAATTTATTCAGTTAATAACTTTTTTAAGTAGGAGGAGCATAACCAGATTAACAGTAATAATTTCTTCATAAAGTAGTTTTCAGAGGTAGATTCACACAGAGGGAAGGGTGACGTTGTCTAACACTTTTTCCTAGCAATCCCATGCAATTACTGTGCAGAGGCAACTCAAAAACAACGTTGGATTGGTTTGAAGCCAGCCAGTGTGATTCAGATATGAATCTGTCAGATCTAGAAAAGACTGCATAAATTCAGAAGGTGCTGGTGGGGTTAATTTTCTGATGTTTTCAGATTTTTAGCCTTAGCACAAGAGACAAAGGTGGGAGGAGATCAACTTCTCAGAGGTTTCTAGCCAAAGAAAACTTGCAGTTTGATCAAAGGATCAAAGAAGAAGCTGAATCATATTTGATTTGGTAGATTTCCAAGGAGGGAAATCAACTTCCAGAGGGAGCAGAAGGTGTCTGTTTTCACCAAGGGCCTTATATCCATTTCTCTAGCAAAGAGAATAGGAAGTTCCAACACATTTTGAGAAGATGTCTCCTCATGGACTGCGTGATCAGGATAGGCTGGATGGCCTCTCAAAATTTTCAGTTTGGAAGGCAAGGATCCTGATAGTCCTTGAGGCATACAATCTTAGAGACCACACAGAGCAAACTCTGGCCACACCGACATATCTGGATCTCCTTTGGAAGCATAAGGAGGCTACTAAGCATGCCAAGCGGCTGATTATGGATGGAATCAAGGACCATGTTGTACCACACGTAGCTTAGAAGAAGACAAATAACGAGATGTGGAAGGCCTTGACCTCCCTGTATGAGGGAAAGTTTGTCCAAAGAAAATGTTGTTGGAGACTCAGATGAGTTCATTCATGATGACCAAGGGAGAAGACATGGAGCATTTTCTCTTCAAATTGTAGTCAATCAGAGATCAGTTGACTGCAACAGGTGCAACAGTGGATGATGCTGTGATAGTCATGACTACCCTCAATGCAGTCACAGATGAGTGGGAAACCTTTGTCCAAAGTATTCTGGGTAGAGCGGACTTCCCAGATTGGGACAACTTGTGGTCAATTATGCATCAAGAATAACTCTGTAGATTCACCAAGAGGCAGCACAACCCTGGATTAAGCAAAGTGAAGAAGGAAGATGAGGAATATGAAACCTTGGCATCAAAGAAGCATCCAAAGAAGAAGAAGGATATTTCAAAGATCAAGTGCTTCCAGTGTGGTGAAATGGGACATTTTTCCAGAAATTTTCCTGAGAAGAAAAGGGACAAGGAAGCATTTTCTTCCAAAGTAGCTGTGGCAGATGACGGGTCAGGAGATGATGCAGCCATGAGTGCTCATGAACCACGTAGGTGGGGTGACATGGTCATGTAGAGGAGCTACATGGAAGTGAGGTAGGATCCTTGAGCAGCTCATCTCTTGGATCACAAGCGAGCTACGACAACCTAAAGACAATAACGGGACAAGTGGAGCAGTGGGTGCATAGATCACCGATGAGGTAGAGGCAAAGGCAGATCTGAAGACTAGAAGGAGTAGCGTAGAGAAAAGCAGCAGCAGCGCAGAGGCCGATGTGACTTCAATAGCACAGAGCAGAGCTACTTACACAATGTAGAGTAGCAGCAGTGCAGAAGGCTTCAGAGGGACAACGCAATGCAACAGCAGCGTGATAGATTTCAACACAAGGGGATGTTGTGACTTTAGTAGTGCAGAGGGAGTCTGATTACATAGGAAGAGTTGTAGTTGTGCATCGTTATTTAGATGACAACACAGATCTACATCCTATGGAGCTTCAATGATGAGGATGTAGCCCATCTGACTTTTCTATCAAAGATTGGGCAGGAGATTCAGTTGTTTCTCTCAACAACTGAAGTTGCAGTGTAGTAGACCAGCAGTGGCAATGCTATGAGCAGCACAGATGCAACATATTGAGAGGGAGCTACAGTACAGAGGTTGCAGTGGCAGTGGAAGAGTCATGGGCAGTAGTACAGAATGGCATTAGCAGTACAGAGTTGAGTGGCAGCAGGCAAAGATTCAGCAGCACAGAACTAGTGCACAAAATCATGTAATGCATAAGTGTGATATATTGCTAGAGCACACCCTTGATGCTAAGAGGGAGTGTTGAGATTTTGTGTATTTGGGGTAGCATCAGTTGTGCTCTAGCTCCCAAACTTTGTGGAGGGACTAGGGTACGCTTGATCTACAAGACCCAGAAAAGGATTTGGGAAATTTCATCTGGTTTAGGAGATATTAAATTAATTATTTATTTTAATGTATTTCCTAAGTTAAAACTTAGGGAACTTAAATAATTAAAGTGAATTTAATTAAACATGTGATGAAATTGTCTTAAGTCACATGGATCAAGATTTCTTTTAATCTTAGCCATTGATTCAAGACCTGATCATGGCCGTTGATTTGTCAACAAGAAAAGTATAAAGGAAAGGCTTGGGGTAATTTGTAAAGACAAACAGAGGGAGAGCACTGAAGCTAAGCTGATATTCTAGGGTAGGGTTTGCTAAGAATACTCAGAAGTATTTCAGCTGCAGAGAGGGGAATTTAGGCCAAGGGGATGATCTAATCCTGGGGTCTAGAATACACAAGAGGCAGAGATCAGGTCAAGGACAACACAGAGATAAGGGAAGCAGCAGCAGCAAGGACAGCGCAGTCCCTCCAAGGACAACATGATTTTCAGCAGGAAACCCTCAGAGGGTTACGCAGAGACCCTAAGGGGTAGTGTAGTGACTGCGTGACTGCATCACCCAATCTAGGGTAATGCAATCTCTTCCAAAGCAGTGCTGAGGGTTAGAGGGGCTTCAGAGGCTGACACAAAGGCTTTCAGGGTCAGTGCTAGGGTTTCTAGGCCCTAATCTTGGCTGAGTTCTGTAAATCATGTTTGAGGGTGTGGATTAGTCATTATTTTGGCCCTAGATCAACCAATGAGCTGTAGATATAGAATATTCTTTGGAGGTTTTCCAGATCTGGAACCCATATTTGTGTATTCAGAAAATTCTTAATAATAAAAACCACTAGCAGCCAAAGACCGGTTTTCCCGCATTGGGTTTTTCTGGGGACTATTTGTCCATAAATAACTGTGTCACTTTGTGAATATGTGCATGAAATTGTTCTAGATCTGGATTGGTGGAGATCTGTTATGTGTTTTTCTTCGATTTTAACTTGAATTTATTCAGTTAATAACTTGTTTAAGTAGGAGGAGCATAACCAGATTAATAGTAATAATTTCTGCATAAAGTGTAAAGATTTAGAAATTTCCACAAGTTGGTGCGAGGGATGATGGAGCGACAGTGGCAGAGCTAGAGCGCCAAATTCTGAAGCAGTGCAGAGCAGAGGCAGCAACAGCAGTGCAGTGCACAGTTGTGCAGCGCAGTGCAGAGAAGCAACAGCACAGTAGCATCAGAGGGTCAACACAGATTAGCAGCAGCGATATTTCCTGCGTTGAGGTGCATCTAGACTGACCAATATGTCAGTATTTGGAAAGTCTTTCAGTTTCTTAACTCTCAGTAATTGAGTTACAGTGCAGCAGTTAGTAGCAGCAGTGCTATAGGCAGCATGATGCAAAATTTTGAGAGGGAGTTGCAGTGCAGATGTAGTAGTGACAGTAGCAGAGTCATGGGCAGCAGTACAGATTGCATCACCATAGGATGAAGGGCAGTATACCGAGCATCAACAGCGCAAAGGACCGATGCTGTGGATTAGGGTGATGCTTCTAGTGAGAAGTATTACTAAAGCACATTCCTTGCTCATAGGGAGTGTTGATTTTTGGGTAGCATCGGATGTGCTCTAACTCCAAAATTTGGTGGAGGGGCTAGAACACGAGATCTCCAAGACCCAGAAATCGTTTGGAGAAATTCCACCCGGAGTGAAAGTTATTCAAATAATTAATTATTTTTAATGGAGCCTAAGTTAAAACTTAGGGAATTAAAATAATTAAAGTGAATTAATATAAAATGTGGGTGATAAGCTTATAAGTGATGAGGATCAAGACTAATTTAATATTAGCCATTGATTAAATATTAGATCCCGATCGTTGATTTCTCAATAGGAAAAGTATAAAGAAGGCTTGAGATTCAGTTGGATAACACACACAGAGAGCCGCACTTGAGCAAAGTCAAAATTCTAGGGCGTGGTTTGCTAAGAATTTCAGAGTGAGCTTGCAGTGTAAAGAGGTGCAGTTCGGTAGCGAGATTTCAGTCCAAAGCCGAGAATACAATAGCAAAGAGGCAGAGCAGCACCAGGAAAGATAGCGCAACACCTAAGAGGGTGATGCAAAGCTAGAAGGGTGACACAGAGCTTCAGAGGGTGACACAGTCACTGAAAATTTAGCGCTGGGGTTTCTGTGGGGCAGATCAGGCAGAAATTCAGCAGATCAATTTATGATCTGAGAAGGCTCACAAGGAGGGTGACGTAACTCTTGGAGGAGGTGACACAGTCTCAGCGTAGAGCTTGCTACAACCATCACAGCATAGCATTGGGGACAACACAATCACCTGTGGGGTTTCTTCATTATGCTACTGAATCAACCTAAATATTTGTCTCTGGATAGAGGTACTTCTGCCAGGATTTTCTCTGTTGGGTGAGCCAAATTTGGCACCCTAGATTGCATTCAAAAATATGCTTAATAATGCAAACCCTCAGATCTGTTGCACTAGTTTTCCTACATTGAGTTTTTCCTGGGACGTTAGTCCAAAAATAAGTGTGTCATTTGTGTGATTGTCTCATTTATTTTTTAGTACTTGATTTGTATATTAGTGTAGGCTACTTAGTATTTGCATTAATATTTTATTGAAGTATTCATAAAATAACTTGTTAAATGGAAAATACAAGTAGGTATTGCAAATCAGTTAATTATAGTAGGATTTCTGTTTGTAAGATTCGGAAATTTTCACAAATTGATGGCTAGGATTAACTTGAAGTCGAACTGAGTGAGTCTCTAGAACATTCACACCTTGAATTAATTAATTATGATTAATTAGTCATATTCCCTAAGTTTGGACTTAGGAAATATTTAAAAACTGACTAATAATCTAATTAATTCATTTCTATGCAGAATTTCCAGAAACAATTTCTGGGTTTTGGAGATCTCATGTATTATAGCCTCTCCAAAAAATTTCGTGGCTAGAACACATCCGATGCTAAAAAAAATAACACTCCCTCTTAGCAAGGAATGTGTTCTAACACTACTGCACCTCTTATAGCAATACTATGTTTTTGCACCATCTCCTATCACACTGCTGATGTCTAGCTACTTCTGCCCACCAACCAATGCACAACTCTGATATGCGTTGCATCTATGCTACTACTGACCCTGCTGAATTGCTGCCAATACTACAACTCCGTCTCATATATTGTTGCTGCAACTGCAACATCTACAACTGAGAAGCATTCGAAATACTGAACCAAATGTGTTCAATATGATGCATTTGTCACCTAAGTCTCGACTGTTACTAGCCTTTGCACTGTCTACTAAAGGTTATGTGTTGCTGCTGACTCTGCTTTATGCCAACTGCACTGATGTTGACTC
This sequence comes from Pinus albicaulis, assembly GCA_034641835.2. Lineage (NCBI taxonomy): Eukaryota > Viridiplantae > Streptophyta > Pinopsida > Pinales > Pinaceae > Pinus > Pinus albicaulis. The sequence continues at coordinate 724,335,002 of CM076583.1, read as the reverse complement.
TGCTCTATGAAAATTGCATTGCTACCAACTATGTACTGTGCTCCCCAACATCTGACTGCTACTAATTTGTGCAACTATCACTTTGGCATCTGACTGCGCCAACTGCCACTGGTCCATCCTGCTACTGAATATTGTGGGCTCCTGTAGCAAGGTACTGATTCAAGAGGTGGACCTCTTTAAGAATATTTCCCATTTGTAGCACTTTGGGGCTGCAACACCAAGTCACCCCATTTCACTCCTGGGGGTATGTCTGCAAACATGGTTAAGTCTTCCTCCAACCTGGAGGAAAACCTATCGATCTCTGTAAAAGTTTCTTGTTGGTATTGCTTCTCCTCCTTTTCCTTCTTCCTGAGAGGAAACTAGGTATTGTAGTGGCCAAAATCGCCACACTTGGAGAATTTTACCTTTGACATGTCCTTCTTTCACTGCTCCAACTGTCCCTAACTGGGACCCTTCGATGCGAGGGCCACATTCTCCTCCTCCTTCATCTGCTTCGATCCACTGTTGTTGTTACCACTAATGGAGCTCTTTACCAAGTCTCGTCTCAACTCCTCTTGCTGCAAAACAAACCACATCCTATCCCACCTTGGCAAGGTGTCTCTACCCAAGATACTTTGGACAAATACCTTCCACTCCTCTGAGACACTATTGAGTGCCAATCACACTAGCTCTGTGGGTTGAGGCCCTGCTATTGAAGATTTTTTACAATATCACAAGGCTCAATACCGAGATTTTTGGATATGCTCCATAGGGCTTCATATGAAAGATGAGGCAAATAAATGGTGGACCTCACTTGATAGCTCAGTGAGGAAAATTCCCGAGAAAAAACTTGAAAAATTCCTTTTGGACAAGTGGTCTCAAGCCGGAAAGAAGGACAGTAAGAGCTATAAAGACTTATTTTCTACTAATATTTCCATATTACGGGTTCATGGAAGCATTCAGAAAGAGAAAATTATTGTGTCTATCATTCCTAGTTGCAAGCATAATTGTATCAATGTGAATTTGGCTAAAAAATTGCAAGTTCCAACAAAACATATTGAAAACACACAGGTTGATAATGAAGATGTTGAAATTTATAAAGATTTGAAGATTTCTATGGATAAGTATGTGTTGCATTCCGATTTTTATGCTTCAGTTATGGTTCATGTGGATGTTGTTTTGGGACACCCTTGGATGCAATCCGTTGGTATTGTCAATTTTAATGTGCAAAAGAAATTCATGAAGCTCTGGTATAAAAAGAAGAAAATTACATTACAGGATATTGGCATGAGAAACAATGCAGAGACTAGGGAGGAAGAAGAAAAATTCTCTAACGACACAGACACATCAGATGATGAACCTTTGATGGTAGACTACCAAACACAGACATCAAATAAGGTACTAGTAAAAGCACCAGACACCACTCCATCACCAATAGTGGAGGAATTAATGAAAGATATTCCATCAGTTAAAGCTTCAACATATCACCACCCAGTGAGACAATGACCATCAAGATGGAAACGGATTAATAACAAGGAAAACAACCCCTGGACAACACATAGAGAGGTGCGACAATCCACCCACAACACATCAACACAGAGGAACCACCAGAACCCTCTTCCATCTCAAGCAAGCGAGGCACCAACTAGATCGAGTGTTTACCTTTCTCTGGGATGGCTAGATGCACGCGAATGGTACTAGTGGAATACTCTTTTGAGTAGATCTTATTATTTGTGTTCTTCTCGTGTAATGTAGTATACCTAGGGGGGAATAATATAGGGTACAAAGGGAGGTACCCAAGGTAATAATATGATGTAATAATGTAAGAATGATGAATAAATGAGCCATAGTTAATAAATAAAGTGGTTAACCCACATTATGCAAGGGACCACATATAGTTAGGGAATAAAGTGATAAGCCCATTTTATTGGATGTATGGTATTGAGAGACCATGGTAACTACCCATGGTATTGCATGTATGAATCCTATATAGAGGCTAGAGAATCTCCATTGAGAGGTGTCAAGGATTATTGTATTGGCAAGCATATGGCTTGTGGAGTGTTCTCCTTCCTTAAGGAGTGAATGTATGGTGTTTCTATACCTCAAGGGTTTTGATATTATTGAAGATCTGAAGTTTTATCTTATATGGTGTTATTTCTTGGGCATATTTTCCATTTTTATACATTTTCTTGTCAGATCTATTACAGATCAACCTCTTTACCTTCGCCATCTCCTTTCTACACTCCTTGAGCTGATCTGCATCTATGGGAACTGCTACCATGACATCAATATATGTTTTCAGGCCAAAATCCTCCATAAGGAATGACATCCTTGCCTTCCAAATGACATACTTGGAAGCCCCATCCAACCTGTCCTGATCACGAAGCCCAACAGTGGTCATATCAAAAATGCCAAAAATCTCCTCTTCCCTTATGCTCAGCTGTTGCTCAACTATTCACACTCCCTTCTTGAGTGATAAGCTATTCTTACAACGACAACTAATCATCAAGGGAAATCGAACTTCTTGAGACTAGAAGTTCCCTGAGGAAAATTTTCCCTCAGTGTGTGCTCTTCTTCTACCCGACACTAGTTTTGCTGCTACAAAACTACTACGTCCAACTAGAGATCTTCTCTGCGAAAAATACTAGCTACTCCCTCTGCCTCTGGAATCCCTCGATCTGGAAAGATCAAATTGTTTTGTCCCTCTCTCAGAAAAAATTGATTCTCCTCAAGAAATTCTGCCTCTTGGCCAAGGTGATTGCGCTGCCCTCTAGGGTTTTGATCTTCTATCCACACTGAACAGTGAAACTCCTTTCTTTGCTACTGAGCTCTCTGGATGATTATCTACACTTTGATACCATGTGAAAATTCGGTGACCCAAATCCTATTGCAACAACTGGAAATAATTCTCCTAATTGTTAAATTAATTTTTAACAATTTATTTACTTTTTTCTTCAGCAAATAGTGAATCAATCACACTGAAAACTACACAAATAAACTGCAGAAGTAATAAATGCTAGAAGAAATGTTAGCACACACACATAAAATAACACAATTATTTTTGGACGAATGTCCCCGGAAAAACCCAATACAGGAAAACCAGTGCAACAACTGAGGGTGTTATTATTATGCAGTAATGAAATAATTTGAGTACGACTAGATGCTGAAACTAGAAATCCTACAGAGAAAAACTGGGAAGAAAAATCTAACGAGGAATTTCCTCACTCCACAGAAAAATCCTAATACTAACCTCAACTCAAAATTGAGTCGTCCAAACTGCCTCTGCGCAGTCGCTACATCACCCTAGTGCAGTCACTGCGTCACCATAGTGCAGTCACTTCTGTACTCAACTCAGAATAACTTCTCCTCAAGCCATCTGGTCAGCTGTTGTATGGGAAAATTACTCTCTGGCCTCTGGAATCTCTGCTCAGATTTTGACATTGAAATTCTACTTCTCCCCAGCAAATATGAAATTGCCTCTAGAGGTTATTGCGTTGCCTTTGTGTCAGCGTCACTGTGGCTTCTCTACCTCTCTGCAAATGCACTCACCGGATCTAGAATGCCTCCTCTGACTTCACTTTCTCTACCCCTCTATCACTGCTTCGATCTCACTGAATCTCTCTCTGAAAATTAACAACTGCTACTCTAGAAATAAATCTGCATCGAACTACTGAAGTGATTTCTCCAAGCCTCGTCGACTTCTTCTTATAATCCTTTGTTGAGACTTCAACGACCAAGATTAGATCTTAATCAATGGCTAGGATTAATTTGAAGTTGATCTGAGTGAGTGTCTAAAAAATTCACACATTACTTAATTAAATTTTGATTAATTAGTCATATTCCCTAAGTTTAAACTTAAGAAATATTTAAAAATAGAATAATAATATAATTAAGTCATTTCTAGGAAGAATTTCAAACGATTTCTGGGTTTTGGATATCTACTGTATTCTAGCCTCTCCACAAAATTTCTTGGCTAGAACACATCAAATGCTACAAAAAATAACATTTTACACAAGCTCTGTAACCTAGCATTAAATCACTGCTCAAAAGGCTCAACAAAACAACACTTAATGAGTGAAAACTATATTCAGGTGTGGACAAAAATATGTTTTATGCATCATTTGAAACCTCCATGGAGTTATTATCGCACAAGCTTGGACGATCCAAATAGCTGGTACCTTTATGTAATTCGGTTTTCATTTTTAGACTTCATGTTTCTTTCCTTTATCTCAAGCAACAACTATGGAAGACTCAGTTTCTAATGTTTATAAGAATGACCAAAATGTAATTTATAAGACTAATGTTACAATGTAGAATCCAAATGAATATGAGAGTTTTTCACCCATATGCATTTGGATGAGAGGTGGTACTCAACGTTTCCCTAAACAATTTCTTTAAGATAAGTTTGCAATCATTGTTTTCTTTTTATTTAATTATGGTGAATCCCTAATTTGTTGAAGGCAGCTGCCACTATAACACCAAGAGTATACAGTCTCTAAGCCAAATATATTAGGAATTTATGACTTAGCAAGAGTCGAGACTCCACGAGAGTGGGGAAGCCTACTCCTTGATCCTTTTCACAAGGGGTCAAAGATGTGCATGAGATTTGAAACTGGGTGGAGAAAATAACATATCTCATTGTGTCAACCACTCTGCCATCCCACAAAAAGAAATAAATTAATACACAAAAAATTGGGAAGAATAAGGAGGAAAATGCATTATGGACCATAGGATTACTTGACCATGTGGATGAGTGGTAGTACTCAAGGCTACATCCATTAATACTTCCCTAAACAATTTTTTTAAGATAACTTTAAAAACATTGTTATTCTCCCGAAACAGTTACCTAATGGTAAAACTACTATTAGTTTCTGAGATGGTCAGATAATTCTACAGTCCCCATTAGTTTCCAGAACAGCCACATCAAACAAAGCTACATCCTCTAGAAGTTCCCCAACATATTAAGAATAAACTTTGTTGAATTCAGTACATATCTAATGCCATTATATTAGTCCTACAACACAGAGGTACCCAATGTTATAGCCATAAACTTCATTCTTTAACATCCCAAAGTAACAGTCTCCTACATGGCATTGATTACAGCCAAAGTTCTTGATAACAACAGAATTTCTCTGGTAGAATTTAGGTTACAAACGGTAATATAAATCACAGTGTTGCCAACAAAAGAGGAAATAAATTTGGGGATAGCAAAATCGGCTTCTATTCTTCCTACATGGTTATCATCTTCCCAGTTACCTTCTACATCATCTAGTATTTTTCTGATTTATCATCATGTTTCTTTTTCGTGCACTATATTTCATCTTCTTCACATTCCTTGACATTATCCAAAGATTTTTTGCCCTATTCCATATTTTTCATCTTTAAACATGTTGTCAACTTGTTCTACATTCACGGTATGCACATCTGAGATAGCCCTATCTTCACACAATTCTGCAGACCCATCTGTCACTTTTTCATTATGGCAGTGCTCATCTCCTTACATGTTTAGTAGCATCTTATAAACTTAGATGTTTATTAGCATCCTATAAACCTTTCTTTGTGGCTAAATATTCATAAAAATAATCTAATTGGCTATCTTTCACCCCTGAACATCCCTATTGCTAGACATTGGTTCGAATAGGCCAGAATGGTGAATTACTAATTCTGATGCAATGAGACTTCCAACCTTAGCGTTGTAGCATAGGCATCCAAAAAACATAATTGGCATGAAGGTATAAACATGTCCAAGAAAGTAAATTCAAAATAACTTTAATGAATACGATTTTTGACTCTGAAAGACCAAGACCTTAAAAATTTTCCGAAAGATTTAGATTAAGATCATCTTTCAACGAGTTTGTACTATTTTGTATGCATTTCATGTTTCCCAGAAAGAATCGTTTTGTTCTCCCAAGATCTACGTAATAAGTTTGATAAATTTCCTTGGCCTCGAACCACATTGCCTAATATACCAAAATATGAAGTACAACTAGCGAACTATTCTTCAAGAGAGTGATCCAGATTCATGTTGGGAGTTTCCACCGAAAATTTTGATCTGTTGATCCATTCAATACTGAAAAAAATTGACAATATAAAATAAAATATGGGAAATATTGGAGAATATACATCTTATAAAGTTTAATATTATCATTTGTTTTCAAATTTTAAAAAATTAAAATGAAAATTTTCTTATTTAGATACCCTGTCACTTATAACCAATATTAATTTTTTTTAATGTGTATTTAAAATGATTTAAAAATAATGAAAGACAAAATGAATCAAACAAAGTGTATCAAATTTATTAATATTGTAAATGGAAAATATATGTAAGTCAAATATAATAATATGAATAACACAAAATCAAATCTGAAGTTTAATGTAAATAATGAGATATTGGATATTAAAAGTAGACTTAAAGTGATTAGCACATATCAAAGTATATCTCAATCCCTATCCTTTTGAGATCCAAAGTTATTCAACAAAAAGTGTGTACATTAATCTGTGTGGCACATCACAAAAAGTGAACCATTTTAATTGAATTTCAGACCAACAATTTTTTTAGTGCAATGAACAACTCTTTTCCAATCTGCTAATAGCTATTATGCAATAGAATTATGAGTGGGAAAAAATATTTAATTTTTTTTACAATTTTTTAAATATGAAACTTACCCTTCTAACTTTTAAATATTAAACTTACTATAACTCACTTGTCAAACCAGCCCATCAATGGCTACTAACTCTATTGCAGGTTGACTCATCACCCTTATTCATGGAAAATCACTCCACTTGGAATAACCCGCTAGTAACATTTTTTAATATATAAATTATTATTTTTTCATACTTTCTGATATAGAAATTTTAATTTATTGATAAACCAAAAATTTCATTCTGACACTCGCTAATGCCTAGGTGAGATGTATATTTCTATGTATCTATTTTACATTGGATGCTTGCTAATTGACGATAAGAGATTAAAAAATGTCTGGTGGTTTGAAGATTGCCAGGATAAATAATAAGAATTGGAAAACCATGGGAACTGTCAACTTAAATTGAATCCGTAAACTAAATAAAAATTGTACCATATTAAAATTATCGTATTATTACACGAACCAAAATCATGAGCCAAATCGTATTGACGAATTTTTGGATTTTTTCAACCAGTACGGCCAAACTTGGTAACTATACTAATTTTCAGAATTTTTAACGAGTACGAATGAACTTGGTAACTATGATAGACTATTTTGGCCAGTTCTAGTGCCACAAGAGAAGATCCAAAATTTATTAGCTATAGTTGTGGCATGAGGCGACAATTTTATTCGGATAGTTATTTCTGGCCAGAATTTGTTTTTTTTTTCAAAAAAATAGAATTGTGATAGTGTTTGAATTATGTTTTTATGATGTAAATAGATTCAACACCATCAAAAACCCTTGGGTCACCTAAAATCTTGAATCTTGACAAGTGTAACTTTAATTTTCAAAAAATTCTGCGAAATTTTGTCAAAATTGTGCCTATATTTTCATTATTTTCCTAGCCAAAACGTAGCCTCATTAAACTATGCAATTAAGATGTTCTAAGTGAGCTAATATTATTTAAATGAACTGATATTCTTTCAATGAGTTTGGTAGAGAATTTTGCAGTGCGAACTCCATAGTGCTACAGATTATATTACCCTCCCATGATTGAAATTTTTCAATTAAAAATGACCAGTGATAGTCCCTTATCAACTAAAATTTGATAAATTCCATTTACTTGGTAAGATGTGGGTTTGAGTTTAATGATGGATATGTCCATGTTTTCGTTGTGATTGTTGATAGTATGTCAGTATTAGTATCACTTTAGGTTGCTTTTGAATTTGCCTTGGTTATTGTTGTGCTAAGGAACTAGATGCATGAGATTATCTTAGAAATTATGTAACTTATCAATCAGTTTTTTAATGCAAATTGAAGCTTCACTAATTCAGTCTCTGTCTTTGCCATTTCCTATTTACACAATACTGCCATATGAACTTATGGTTGTGAGCCATTTCATCTCATTGAAGTGGTCTAACTTCATTTTGGGAAAAATTACATAGGTTTGAATAAATTTTTTAATAATGATATTTAATATATGTAAAGAAATCAAAGTAAATCAAGGCTTTAAATAACCTTTAGAGTCCAAAAAAAGATAAACATTATATTAAAATAAATAATTGCATATCATTAAAGCATTGCATATATTGAGATATTTTTCATCCATATCACCCTTTTCCATCTAGCTTTTGGTTCTATCTCCATCCTCCAAGCACATTAGTCATCATTGTCTAAAAATTTAGACACCAAATATAGAAAGCTTGCTCATGTATATAACATGTAAGTATTACAAATAAATATAAAAAATTATATCGAGTGTAAAAACGTATCCAAAACAAAATACATAAACATCAAGGCTCTAAATAAACTTTAAAATCCAAAAGACATCCCGCTACAACAAAATCATTATTTATATTGAGATCATCCTTAACATCCTACACTTTCTTAAATACTTCAATAATGAACATATATATCATCTAACTATTCATTGCAACCCTAAAACATTATTTGTCTTGATCTCAATGCTAGATTAATTGTCTTATTTTCGCCTTTTATGGATCCTCTTCATAATATTTTATAAGGCCAACATCTCTAGAATATGTGACATATATAATGGGGTTTGGGAATATTTCATGTTTCCTTCGTCGAGACTCCCATACATGCAACATCAAGTAATTAGCATGTAGATGAAATTTGATATAAAAGAAAGAAATAAAATTATAAGCTAAAGAAAAATATAAACCAATTAATTAATAATTTAATGATAAATATAACTTATTGACACCCATGAATTATTTTTTAGGGAAAGAATCACATAATTATTTATAAAGGAAATGACATAACATGGTGCATTAATAGTTTTAACATAACAAGGCACAATGATACTTTCAAAAAAATGAGTAACACCAATTTTGTATCTCAATGTAAAGCACTAATATGGTACATAAATGTTCTTGTGATGTGGCATTGTCCATAGTTTGACTTGATAGCAGTTACAATGTTCGATGTATATAAATCTGCATCATTGATATAGAAATATCTTTCAATGGTGTTCCCACACCAGTGTGCTAATATATCGTGTGTGCAATGCTTTTGAGAAAAGGTAAACCAAGTGCTACATCCATGCACTTTTATTTATATAGATCATGTGGAATGATGTTGAAAAAATGTAAAAAAAAGTGCTATATCAATGTATTTTTCTCTACATACAACACCAACAGAGTGTGATTACCATAAAATTGTGTACCATATGTTATATGGGGAACCCATAGTTTGGTATTCTTCCAACTATATTTCACACATATAGATATGCAAGGTTGATGTTATGATGTGTTTCATTGGCATTGCCATCAACAGTGCATAGTTTAAATGGAACATTCTAAAAATAATTTAGTAAATATTTCCATTGGATATAGAGGAAAGGAAAACAAGTTCTTCCACCATTCAACAATGTATCAAAATCTTAGTGATGCATTAGGATGGTGCACCAATTTTTTATTGTTCCACTAGAACACTAGTGTGCTAAACAAAATAAATATCACACCAAGTGTTGAATATTTAAATTGTTTCATTTCCCTTTACTCAATCTTGAGGATTGATAGTGTCTAATGTAGAAAATTTGAAAATAGGATTTTTGTAGGGGAATTTAAAACCCTCCACCTTTATATAATGTTTGAAAACAATTGAGGGATGCCAATGAATGTGTAGTAGCAAAATCGAGATGACTTATTCTAAGAAGGTACATTAAAGAGAAATGGAGCATTTATTATGAATTATAATGGGAAAGTAACAGATGAAATTCTTCTCTTTTTTAACTTTTATACATAGTGTTGTGCAACTCTCTAATTGAATTACTACTGAAATTTATATTTTTATATTTTTTCAATGGAAATATAGTGAATACTTCATAGTGAACCATTTTACAATCCACCTATATCACAATGATATACCAACAAGTGCAACTTCATGTATAAAAAAAAATTATGATGTTGCATCATACAATAATAGGTGCGCCATACTAAACATTGACATGTGCACAATATTAAATGGTGACCATGAACATTCGAATTAGTGTTGTTCAAGTGATGTAGACCATTATTTATGATGCATTATATGGAAATTTGAAGCACCAATTGATTTTTTTTAATGAAAATGAGCGTCCCTCAATGATGCATTTTTTTCCACTAAGTGCACTATCTAATGGATAATGCCATTTGTGTCATTTTGAATTTCAAAAACCTGTGTCATGGAGTTTTGATTTGTAGTTGTTTTAAGCACACCAATGTCTAGATGAAATTTTGGGGAATTAAAGACATTTTTGTAAAAAATTATGCTTATCACATCTACCATAGCCTTTTCTAAAAAACTAAATAAATGAGACACTATGAAAATCACCTTCATAAAATCCTCATCTAAACTTCAATTTCATAGTAGTGTTTTGGCCCTAGAGATCCTAAGACAATTTATGCAATAAACCTTGAAAAAATCATGAAATTTCTTAGTGTTATAAGTATCATTGATTTTTTTGTACCACCCTAACTCCTCTAGTTACTAGTGCTTAGGTTGTCATTAATGTCAAGTGAAAATACTAATCAAATATAGCCTACTAGGTGGTAAAAGTGTATACTCAATAATGTCATGTAACCTCATTAGTGAAGTCTCACTATGTAGTTTGTGTGTACTCCATAATTAAATGTGGCCTCACTGAATAAGGCCCACTAAATACTTGGCATTCAATAATGTAATATGGACCAATCATTAATTTACGACCCATTAGTAGGTATGATTATGGCTTGATAGAAGCCATTTATATGAGTAAAGAGATATGTAAGAAGTCACATGAAATATTATTATTTTGTATTGGAGTTCTCTTTTGGAGGTTTCCCCCTTATGTTGGAACCAAAAGTATCATTGGTTCATCACACCTCTAGAGCTTCTATTAATAGTTAATAAGAAGTATTTACCAATAAAAGATCAAATAAAAAGAGAAAACAAATTGAGGGATCAACTACAATTGAGTGGTTGACCAGTGGGGCGGTCGACCATATGATCGACTCAGTGGATGAGATCAAATGAACCATAAAGTGACTCTCACAGTAGTATAACTAACGAAAGATGAGTTGAATAGAATAGTCAACAAATTGATGAAACAAATAATATTTCAAAAAAATAGTTGGAGATGTCGATGCTCATTTATGGACCAAATCTTCTACAATCCAAGTTGGTTAGATTCTGATGCTATATGTAAATGACCCTATGGATCAAATATTAATGAATATCAATCTTGTGATGATGTATTATCTCACTACAATTCATTATGATGTTCTAATCATAATGCATTGTGCTTGAGTGCTATAATGGTGTCTTTAGACACCCCCTGTCATCATGGAACATGATTAATCTTTTGTTTATTTCTTTTATATTTTAATATTTATTCTCTATTTAGGTTCATTACCCAACACATTGAAGTGGCATTGTGAACTCCGTTATTAATTCCAATATGAATATCCATTTCACATGTTTAATTAATATTATTCATTCCTTTTTTTAGCTCTTATGGATGTTAATTCTTTGATATTGTTAAATTTTCATATTATTAATATTACAAGTGGATCAAAAGCACTTTCTTAGGCAAGTGTAATTAAAATAGAAATTTTCTTTAATCTAGAGATGTGTTATGGTGTCTATAAACATAGAGATATATCATTAAGTGGGAAAAGATACAACTGGGATGCATAAACATAGATATTATGAGTGTGGTCATCCATTGATACCTGTATATAATACTTAATGAATAGTACCACATTAGACATAATCTATTTATATATTTTATCTTCCATGCATCATGAAGTCTAAAAAAATTCCTATAGGTATCACTAAGACCATCTATATACATCTCTTCTATAGTACATCAAATATAGCACTTGGGGAGATATCTCACATACCTAATAATTGATTAGTACAAATAAGAACTACAAGGAAAATGCCTTCTAGCAAATAATATTTTTGTAGAACCTCTACAAGAAAAATATCTCTTCTTTGTTCATAATGGAGATCGCTAGTGGAGGTGGGCGACTAGTGGTTATAGTGAATGATTTTTCGGCTGTGCTTTTAAATCATATTGAATTAAATAGTACGTTCATATAGATGGTGTAGTAAATAAATAGGTGCATCATAGTCATTATTACTAGTTCATGGTAAACTATCAGTTTAATACAATTCTAAACATATTATAATCAATGTGTTATAAACTCATGTGTGTGTGTGTGTGTGTGTGTGTGTGTGTGTGTGTGTGTGTGCGTGCTTATATATAAGATGAAATAATTCATTCCCTATATAGATGCATCACATGGATTATATGCACATTATTAAATGGTTTTTTTGTTTATGAAAATTCTCCAACTTGTTGGTATCGGTGCTTGAAAAGCTAATCAAGAAAAAAACGTGTGAAAGCACCCTTGTAGGGATATCAAAGGGAAGATGGAAGGATAGAAGCTCAAGGCAAATTAAATCCCCAAACCTAATAACTACAAGGTTACTTTATTAGTTAGTTAAGTCAACAAATACTTCTCCTTATAGGTACTAGACCTTCTTATGTATGTAGATTCATTTTTTTAAAATGTGCTTTATGTGAGAGGGTCGCTTTCAATTTTAATTAATATGGAAATTTTGGTCATGATATAAGTAAATGTTGTAGTTTTAAGTTCAAATTTGAATTAAAACTATATGTAAAGTAACTAAATGTAGGAAGATCATTAAAACTATAAAAAGAAATGAATGCATGCAAGCCTAAAGTACAAAATAATCCTAAACACACTAAAAATAAAATACACACAATTATAATAATTAGAAACATTATCTAAAATGTAATGTATGATAATATACAAAATGAGCACCAATAAAGAAATCATAAGAATGCTTTGAAGCAAAGCATGAAAACGAAATATGAAATAAATTACATAAAGAAAACAAAATCATAATTTATTAATGCATAATGTTCATAGAACGAACTAAAATAACAAGAATTTATGCAATTGTATCAACTCCCAATGAATGGGTTGTTCACAAGATCATATGTCATTTATGAGAAACAAAAACCCTAGATAGAAGCCCCAAAGGGCGAGACATATTTTGATTCTACACCTAAGTTGTCTTAAAGGAGTCTTCAGAATATGGTAGCATTTGTTTCACCCTAATCGTGGATCGTTGCAATATGCCATCCTATCATTGTAGATCATTGTTAAGTAAGCTAGAATATAAAATACATGGATATTAAATAGGAGAAGAAGAACCTAATGTACTTTCTCATTTATCCTTCTCTTGATTTGGTCCTCTACCTTTTCTTAAATGGGAGGTTGAGTGATAGGTGAAAGTTGACCTCTACCCCTTCATTTCTGTCTAGAAATTAATTTATGGAGTTATAAAATTTTGATAATTATAACGAGTATTCCAATAGGCACAATGGAATAAAATGGGGTCCCTAAGTTAATTAAGGGGTCTATTATACTAATATTCACTTTTCTCGAGTTAGATCATGAAATATATTGCTTTTGAATATTCATTTAGTAACATATTCTCATTATTTCAAAAATGTGATTAATGAATACTGAAAGTATCCCAAGTCCATCCACAATATAATAAAACAACAATATATTTCTCTCTTTGTCTCTCTCTCTCTCACAGAAGTAAAAGATTTAGCTATCATAAAATTATCATAACTATTTGCAAATTGTCCCAACCATCGATCCATTCATAATTAATTTTAACATTCATGTAAATGTTGTAATACTTTATTTTCTTACTTGTGACTTAATGCAATTATAGAATGAAAAATGGCTCAATGTGTTAAGGGAATAAAGTTGGTTTGCATTTAATTGCAGTCAAAGGATGGGAAAAGGACCTTGTTGGACATCCGTCTGAAAACTACACACATGCCAAATTTTGGATACACTACAAAAAATCATAATTTTGGATACACTACAAAAAATCATTCATTAATAGCTTCAAAATATGGGCGTACATTTTTTCATCAATAATATTATCAGGTTTTTAGATGCTACTATGCTCTTAGTTTTCCATTCAAACATATACTAAGTGTGCCCAAACACCATTTCCTTCATCATATTTACTAAGAGATATATTTTGGGTGAAAACACAACCTCCTTTATGCTACAACATGGCCATTTCCAAAGTTCAAAAAAACAAATAAAAACAAATAATAATAGCTCAATCAATAGTGAGGTTGTACCTTCACTTCCTGCTAAGATCACCCAAATCCTTCATATAGGAAACATTATTAAGAGATTAAACCCTTGTGACACATTCCTTTGACTCTATAATGGCTTAGTCAATAGTGAGGTTGTACATTCACTTCCTGCTAAGATCACCCAAATCATTCATATGGGAAACATGATTAATAAGTAAAACCCTTGTGACACATTCCTTTATCTATATCAATTGTCCTATCCCCCCTTTTTAACTATATTTATGTATGTATGATTTTATCTCTAATTTTCTATGGTTTACTTTGTTTTTGTTTGATCTTATGCATTCATAAAATCCCATAACTTGATCCCTTAATTAGGATAAAGGTGTTTGCTAGTTCAAGGGGATCTCTTGCAATATTTTTCACTATTTGAGACTTTTTTGAGTGGGCTATTTTTGTAGAGAGAACTAGGACTTATAATTTTTTTAAATGATGTGGAAGCCAATATTACCATAATATACACGATACCCCCACTATTAGGATATAAGGCTTATGTTTATAATAAAGTGACTTTATTCTTTAGCATATGTTTATTCCCACTTATGTGGAAGGTGGTCTATCCCACATTCATAAGTGGAAATTATTAGCTTAGTGAACAATAATATATAATGAGGTAAAATACATTGTAATAAATCCACTAGTTATTGATTAATAACACCATACTATGTTATTGTGAGTACCTTCCTTTGAGCTTGGTTATATGACTCAACCCTATTTAAGTGTTCTTCATTTAGTGATTTAGATCATTTTGTAATATTTCAATAGAGTAGGAAGTTGTACAAAGAGTCATGGGACTTTGAAAGACAAGGTTTCCACTCTTGTAACTTTAATAGTCTAAGAGCCACATAGTTTGTGCAAACATGAATACATATGGATTTTTATTGATAAAAATAAGTTGAGAGGTCAATAACATGTCTTCTCAAACTCTATAGGATATTATTGTACATTGTAGGGGATACAAAAGGTGATGCTCAAATTGAGATGGAATTATACTCAGAAAATAATCATCATATATTAGCTAAAGATAAGGGGAAGATATATATATTTTTTATTTCAAGAATGGGTCACATAGCTTGAAAATGTATATTTCAAGCTAATGACATTCTCAGTGGAAATGTTAAAGGCATTCTACATGTAGCTAATAATTTTTTTTTTGAAGATCCATTATTTGCTAATAGAGGTGATGATTTTATTGAAGAAATGGTATTCCATGCATTGTAAAAAGTTCGCACTTTAAAGACAGGAAGGGACTAGTGTAAATACAACTTAATATGGATGGTTTCCTAAGTAGTTTAGGATTTTATGAACCATGATAATTATACCCTTACGAGGATCACGAGAAAACTTCATGGAGCACTATGAATGTAGGTCAATATGGATGATTATCCAATAATTCAAAAGATTCATAATTATGAAGTTCAAGGATGTGGAATTTAAGAAAATTGAGAATTAGTTTCATGAGCTACACCTTTATGAGGGTTACAAGGAAACTTAAAGGAGCTCTACCTAGTCCACAAACTATTTTCAAAGAAGAATCTTCTCATGAATGTTTAATTATGATGTTTTTGTTTTTAGTTAGTATGTTTTATCTCTATTTATTATGCTCTTCTTTAAATATTAGAAACCTTAGGCGAGGATGTAAGGATATAAGGCTTAAATTTGTAATAAAGTAACTATATCACTTTATGATATGTTAATGTTCACTTTTTGTATAAAGCAATGTATCCCACATTCATACATGGAAATGATTTTCGTAGTGTACAATGATATAGAAGGAGGTACACTCCATTGTAATAAATGCATTATTTATTCATTGATAATATCATACTATGTTATTGTGAGTATATTCCTTTGAGCTTAGTTGTGTGAACCTTCATCTTAATATATGAAAATACATAATATAATTATAGAGTAAAATAAATAAAGGACTCCTTTATATCCAAAGGGCAATAAGAATTCCCCCAGGTGTAGAAATTTAAACAATACAATACAATGATGTATTATCAGACTCTCCTGATCTAACAGTTAAATCCACTGTTAAATAAAGAATCCTTCCACTTAATTATTTTCGGAAATTAAATTGCCAATTGTAAACACATGAAGAAAAATCAATCACACATAACAAGATTTTTTTCGGGGACTTGTCCGAAAACAACAATGTCAATTTTATGTGTGTGTGCTAGCATTTCTTTAAAGCTTAAAACCCTAACTATCATATATTATGTATATCATGGATCATGAAACAATCTCACACAATGTAGAAATTAGTATACAATATTCATGCATACATCCAGACTCTCCTGATCTAGCAATATTTATCTTCTTGCTAAATACATAATCCTTCCACTATAATTCTTGCGGAAATTTAATCAACAATTGCAAAACACATGAAGCAATAAAAAACACACATAACAAAATTGTTTAATGGGAAAGCCTGAAGCTAAAAAACCCAACTATCATATATTATGTATCATGGAGATCATGTAACAATCTCATACAAAGCTTAGTACATCAAGCTCTCACTACAATCAATCATCACACACTAACATGAAGAAATTTGCAAATCCATGCCCTGATTTCTTGCCACCTGATAGCCTGCCTCCACTGCGCAATCCAAGCTGATTACAAGGACCAATTCGATGCAATCCCACTCTCCTTGACTGATTTCTCATTGGCATCTCTAATGTATATGTAGATGCAATTAATGCATCACTAGTAGTCACAACGGATAGTCTATCTCACCCTTTTACCTATCTCTCCACTGGGTCTCCACTGGAATTGACATGCACTGTAGTTAACTATTATATTTTTCAGTTGATTAATGAGTTATTATTTGTGAATTAATTAACTAATTAATTCACTCCACTCTCACTAGTGTATCATTCAGTTATACTAGATACAACTAGCTCAACTGAGTTAAACTGAATAACAACTTCATGAACTACTCTTCCAACTCTGTCATAGCTTTGCCACTTTAGTTATAACTGAGTCCTCCATGCATGAACTCTAGTAAACCCTTAGGAATTGTGTAGTTCCTTCAGCCCACTGATTTGAAAAATCTGTATACTGAAATTAAGTGCTCCAAGAGGATAAGTTGTTGCTTATTGTCGAATTATTATTAAGAGCTAATAATAACTGACATGCATCTATTTTTAGATCGACGATCTATAAATAGACTTCGCCCAATATTCTAAAAATAGAATCTCATATATTTTTCACATTGGACCAACCATCTACAAATAGCCTCCTGCTACATATAAAATATGCTCACCATGTCTAAAAATAGACATACACCTAAAAATAGCCTGTGTGGGTCCCACCTAGTTTAGGCGATTATTTTCCAACTAGGATCAAGGATGATGTTTCAGGATGCCTCCTTCACTATTTCTTGTTGCAAACTTCAACATACAAATCTCTAGCTCCAATAGCTCTCAGTACAATGTACAATCGTCTCACACTGCCATACAAAAATTGGTTCACACATGTACCAATTTACTGCCTCCACTGCGCAATCCCTGATGGTCAAGAACCTCTTAATGATTTCGATATTGCCTTGCCTTGAATGCACAATCCTCATAAGAATCTCCAATGTGTGTGTAGATGCATTGAATGCATCACTATAGTCACAATTGATAATCAATCAGACCCTTTCACCTATCTCTCAATTGGGTCTCCACTAGATCTGACATGCATGTAGTTAACAATAGTATTTCTTTAGTTGCATGTAAGATCACTCCATGTGAATTAATTTAATATTTAATTCATTGATCTCTCACAAGTGTATCTTTAGTTACAACTAGTTACAACTAGCACAACTGAGTTTAACTCACTTAACTAAGTTAAACTAAATAACAACTCACATAACTACTCTTCCAACTTTGTTACAACTTTATATCACTTAGTTACAAAAAATTCCACTGCATGGTCCACCAACCAACCACTTCAACTCGAAATCCACTTAGCTAACTGATTTTCCACTTCAGTTAACTAGTTCCAAGTGCTCATTGAAAATAGATAATTATTTATTGTCTAATTTTTGTTAAGGGCTTAATAAAAATCGACATGCATTCTAATTTTAGACATGCATTCCATGAAAAAACTTCACATATGCATTCCAAACTTAGACGCCCATCCATCCATATATTTTTCTCAACCATCTATAAATATATTACTGCTAAGAATAGAATTTGATCAAAATTCTAAAAATAGACATATCACCTAAAAATAGCCTGTGTGGGCCCCACCCAGTGTAGGTGCTTATTTTTCACTAGGATCAAGGATGATGTTTCCGGATTTCAATTTCACTATTTCTTGTTGCAATATTAAACACTCCCTCTCAACAAGAAAGGAATGTCTTTGCATGCGACATGCAACTCCATGCATTCGCCCTGCAACCTTTGCATGCAACACTTCTGAAATTGAATAGCCTCCAAACAACTGAATTAGTATAATACATCTATCATCAAAGTATTCTGACTTCTACTTAGCTATTGCACATGTCTTCAGGAACCACTACATTGTTGAACTTTTCACCTATGCACTCTGCACTTGCTGCCAACTCTAATCCGCGCTCCAGTATCCGACACTGTCACTTTGATCTGACTGCATCAATCCAACTGATCCTAATACTGATGTACTATGGGATCCTCATATCCAGGTTCAATTCATGAGATCCACACAATCTCAATGAATCTTGCTCAGAAATCTCTTCTTGGGATTACTCATGCATGTCACCCCACCTCTCACCTGGTGGTATAGCCGCATGCACTCCCTCTTCCCATCTGGCATGAAATTTCTCTGCATGAGTGGTTGCTCCCACTCCATGATCCTCATCTTGTGGCTACTCCACATCCTAAGGTTCACTCTTTCCTGCATGAAAATTCTGCTCCCTCTCAAGCGTCAATTGCATGGATTTCTCACACCTCCAAACATTAGGAAGCTCAGTATAAATCCCATCTACTTCAAGTCTATAGATTTTCTTAACTCGAATCCCAACCTTCTTGGCTTGCCTTGTTGCTTTTTGTTGCAGGAAAAATTTTCCTTCACTAAAGACAACATCATAGGCTCTATCCTCTAACATTGCGACTGAGATTAAATTTTTCTTCAAACCAGGAACATGCATGACATATTTTAAATGAAAGAGTTTACCTGATCCCCTCTGAAAGGTAATGGTACCAATGCTAGTTGCACTGTATTTTCCATCGTCACCCAAATCAATATGCATCTAGAGATCTTTCTCCTCCAAGTCATTGAAAATTTTCTCATCTCCCGTCATGTGAAAGGAAGAACCACTATCAAAGTACCACCCCAATCCTAATGCACTAGACACCATGCATGCAATCAATGAGAATTCAAGCTCAAATTGCGAGGTAAGAGCCTCACCAGCTACAGCTCCAGCAACCATCTTGTTCTTCTTCTTATGTGGACAATTTGTGGCAATATGTCCATACTCATGATAGTGAAAACACTTCACTTTGGACATGTTGTGCTCCTTGCCATCTTCACTGACCTCAGATTTAGAATGGAATTTCTTCCCCTTACCCTTCTTCATCTTGGAAGCCAAAGAAAAATCCTCTTCATCATCATGCATTGATGAAGAGCCATCTCTGGTGTCCCGCTTGAACTCCTCCTGCACTAGATCCGACCACAGTCGTTCCCAATCCAGCATTTTTTCACGTTCGTTGACAAAGTCCTGATAACTGTGCCAACTCTTAGGAAGTCCCAAAAGAGCCAAACTCACCAAATCATCATTAGCAACACTTACTCCTACACTGCCAAGATCATCCTTACATTGGAAAAACTTTGTTAAGTATACCAGAATAGTGTCGTTCTTCTCCATCTTGATTTTTCTGAGTTTATCCTTCAGTGCCAATTTCCTATGGTCATTGCTGCTTTGGAAAAGATCTGTCAAAGCCTTCCACATTGCAAATGGAGTGGCTTTCCCATGAAGTCTTGAGACAATACGGTCTCTCACACCTTCCAACATAATCCTCCTCGCCCTTGCTACTTTCTTTTTCCATGCATCAAGTAATGCAACATCCGTCGAAGTGGGCTTAGGAACATCACTATCGATGAATTCCTTCAAGCCATTATGTTCAAGCATTGCCTCCATCCTATCCTTCCATGCAATGTATTTTGAACTTTCCTCGAGTGCATACTTAACTGCAAACCATTGAAATCTATTTCTATGTTTACTCAACTGTCGCACCAAGAAATTCTTGCAAGAAAATTCGAATTGTTTCCACCACAGAAAACTCAGGTACTGCTTCAATATTGCAAATTTTTCTGCTCTGATACCATGTAGAAATTTAAACGATACAATTATGTATTACCAGACTCTCTTGATCTAAAAATTAAATCCACTGTTAAATACAAAATCCTTCCACTTAATTCTTTGCGGAAATTAAATCGCCAATTGCAAACACATGAAGAAAAATCAATTGCACATAACAAGATGTTTTACCGGGAAAACTTAAAGCTAAAAACCCCAACTATCATATATTATTTATATCATGGATCATGAAACAATCTCATAAAAATCTCTAGCTCCAAGAGCTCTCAGTACAATATACAATCGCCTCACACTTTCATACAAAAATTGGTTCACACATGCACCAATTTACTGCCTCCTGATAGCCTGCCTCCATTGCGCAATCCCTGATGGTCAAGAACCTCTGAATGATTTTGATATTAACTTGCCTTGACTGCGAAATCCTCACAAGCATCTCCAATGTGTGTGTAGATGCATTGAATGCATCACTATAGTCACAACTGATAGTCAACCAGACCCTTTTACCTATCTCTCAACTAGGTCTCCACTGGATTTGACATGCATGTAGTTAACAATAGTATTTCTTTAGTTGCATATGAGATCACTCCATGTGAATTAATTTAATATTTAATTCACTGATCTCTCACTACTGTATCTTTAGTTACAACTAGTTACAACTAGCACAACTGAGTTTAACTCACTTAACTGAGTTTAACTAAATAAAAACTCACATAAATACTCTTCCAACTCTGTTACAACTTTATATCACTCAGTTATAACAAAGTCCACTGCATGGTCCACCAACCAACCACTTCAACTCGAAATCTACTTAGCTAACTGATTTTCCACTTCAATTAACTAGTTCCAAGTGCTCATTGAAAATAGATAATTATTTATTGTCTAATTTTTGTTAAGGGCTTAACAAAAATTGACATGCATTCTAATTTTAGACATGCATTCCAAAATTAGACGCCCATCCATCCATATAATTTTCTCAACCATCTATAAATAGATTACTGCTAAAATAGACTTTGATCCAAATTCTAAAAATAGACATATCACCTAAAAATAGCCTGTGTGGGCCCCACCTAGTGCAGGTGCTTATTTTTCACAAGGATCAAGGATGATGTTTCTGGATGCCAATTTCATTGTTTCTTGTTGCAATCTTCAACACTAGGTTAGATTGAGCCTTATGATCACAATCTCTCGCTTCTCATCTAAAATGATAATAAAACAAGAGTGGGTTATTAATTAGGTCACTTTCCTAAAAAGTATTGCAACGATATGCTTGATAGATAGACATTTTTGCTTAAAATGTCATTGATATTAGAGATTTAAGGAAAAAAGAGTTATGACTCGAGGTGTCTCACCTTTATAGGCCTATAAAGAGAAATACATATACATAAACCCATTCCTTAGCTAGTGCATGACCATGTATTAAATTGAAGGCAGGGGTGAAAGTAGTATAACATCAATCCCTTGAACCCTAAGATAGCTTACTATAGTGGCATATCCCTAAGTTGGGATTTCAATGCAAATTTTTAATTATTTTTGGGTTATTTTGTGATTTGTGAGCTTATGAAACTTTTTTCATGTCTAGGTACTAGGGGTATTAAATATGAATATCTACAATATCTAGGAAATTAGGGTTTTTTTTAATTGGATGAATGTATTTAGAGGGGGTTTCAACAAAATAATTTTGGTAAGTATTTTTTAATATCTAGTGAAATTATGGGTATTCTACGATATCCCATAACTAACACGATATGTCATTTTCAGGAAAATGGTGTATTACCCACAAGAAAAACACCTTAAGTAACCACTCACGCAACTAGATCAAAGATCATAACACTAGTACTTTTACATGATTTAAATCCTTTAAGAGAAAAAGAATTTGTGACCCCATCCAACATGGCCACTTAAGGAAATTTTATTAATGCAAAAGAAATTTTTTACAAGAGAGTTTCTCATAATGGATCATCATCTATGACCCTCCATGTTTTTAAAATATAAATCATGCCACAAATAAATTACCATTAGTGTTTAGGATAATATGAGCCATCATATCACTCTATGTATAGAACATATCATGACCATTGGATTACAATGCAACTAATGCAAAATAAAGAAACACACTTTTACCTAAGAGAAAATTAGAGCAAGTTTCTCTTAACTAACTCTTAAGTGTCTAAATATCCTAACATCCCCCTTAAGAACAACTTGGGATAGGATTGAAGAATTTATAAAGGTGACACAATTGGATAAGGAAGGAGGGATTAGAGCCTATCCTCCTTCAATGACAACTTCCTAAACTCCTAACATAGATTAGAGTTCAGAAAACTTCTTCTGTAAGATATTTTATGAAAAAATTCAACTTAATCATCTATGGGATAAAATAGAAATTTAATATCTCGATCATGAATGAGTTTTATGATGAAGTGCATTTGTAGATCAATGTGTTTGTTCACTGACATTTAATGGGATATTTGGAAATATCAATGACACTCTAATTATCACACCACAAGGTGGTCACATGTTGTTTTTGAAATCCAAACTCTAAAAGGATATGTTGAATCCACAAGGCTTCTTGACTTGCACTAACCACTGCTTAGTATTCTAATTATGTTAGAGAAAGAGAAATAGCATATTTCTTCTTACAAACCCAAGTGGAAATTCATGAACCAATATTGAAAACATAACCTACAGTAGACTTCCAGTCCTTAAGGCTTCCAACGCAACCAGAATTAGTGAAACCAACCAATAAGGGAGCCCACCATGAGCTGTAATGTATCCCAGACAAAATTGTACCTAAAATATATCAAGTATATTTTTTGATACTTTCCAAGGGATTTCATAGGGTGTTTCATATATAAAGTAATAATACCAACAACAAAGGAAACATCAAGACAACAATGAGTCAAGTACAAGAGGATACCAACTAACTATTACTACAAAGTGGCATGAGCTATGGGTATAGTGTAGGTGGAAACAAGTTTGATTCTAGATTGGAACGAAGAAGATGTTGGATGCAGTCTTCCATGTGAAAGTGGCAAAGGTCACATGCATACTTAGATTGGGAAAGATAAATTCCTTTATTTGGTATGCAATACTTGAAGGCCAAGGAAATAATGGAAATATCATAAGTCTATCATTTCAAACTTCCTCTTAAGGCTTGACATCACATGGGCTAAAAAATTAGGCTAACTACAAGGATAAGTTCATTAGCATAAAGAACAAGGATTAAGATATGGTTTCCTACTTTAATGATGTAGACATTGGGATCAAAATTACATCTAGAGAAGCTGGCATAAAAAATAAAGCTATCCATTTCTGTATACTAAGGTCAAGAAGCTTGTTGAAGACCATAGAGAGTTTTTCTTACGGTGACAAACAAAACTGGAGACATTTTGAGAATAGCTAAGAGATTGTCCCATGCATATTTCTTCTTGTCGATTCCCATGCAAGAAGGTGAATTTAACATTCATCTGATATACCTCACATTCATGTGTCACAATGAGGACTAGAATAAGGTGGATGGAAATAATTTTGGAAACATGAAAAATGGTTTCATTGTATTCAATTCCTTCAACTCGAGAAAATCCTTTAGCAACTAACCAAGCCTTATGTTTTTCAACACTTCCATCTAATGCATACTTACTTCTATACACCCATTTACATCTAACATTTTTTCTTCCTTTTGGAAAAGGGATAAGTTCCCAAGTATCATTCACCATTAAGAAACAATATTCTCTATTCATTATTATATCTAAATTTGGATGGCCTAAAGCTTCTGCAATTGTTTCCAAATCACAATTATTTGAAATTTGAGCCAAAAGAGACGAGGCTCACTAGAACTGTGAACGAGTACAATGTTAATATGTAGGATCAATGGCAAGATCACCAACTACTATTCATGTTGAATTTACCCATATAGGAATTTGTGGTGCCAATGCAAGTTCTTGTTCAATAAACTCATCTGGATGAAGGTGAGTAGGCAGAGGTGGTTTTTCATCCTCACTGTCATTTGAAGAGGAAGAAACTAGAATAGCAATAGAAGGTGGAAACAATGTTGAATTAGGATGACATGCCAAGAGATTTTCATCAAATTTAATATCTACTCCAATGATTATTTCATTTAAATAAGGTTGAATAAGTCTATAACATTTTATTTATTGAGAATATCTAACAAAAATATACTTCTCACTTTTATTTTTCTAAAGCTTCCTTTTCTCATGAAGAATGTGAGCTCATGCTATATTACCAGATACATAGGAGTGGCTTACATTTGGCTTAATTTCAGTCCATGCTTCTTTTGGTGTTATATTTTTTAAACCCTTTCTGGAGTGTGATTTACTATATACTTTAAATTATTAATTGTTTCTACCCAATAATGAAGACTTAATCCCTTAGATTGGATCATTCAATTGGCCATTTAGATTAAAATGTGATTCCTTCTCTTAGTAACACCATTTTTTTGTGGCGTATATGGAACATTATGTTGCATTTGAATTCTCTGTGCAATGTAGTAAATTGTGAATTTATTTTCAACATATTTTCCTCAGCTATTTGTTCTTAACATTTGTATTTGATATCCATATTGGTTTTCTACAATGAATTTATGTATAAAAAAAGGTAAAAATCTTCACTCTTAAGTTTTAAGAAGTAAACCAAACTACATCTGAAGAAGTCACTAATGAAGGTTAATAAATAATTGTACCCAAATAAATAAGGAGAAGAAATAAAACCACATAAAACACTATAAAAAATATGCAAAGGGGCCAAGGAATGCTAAGAGGCATGTTTTTCAAAACTACCTCGGTAATGTTTTCCAAGAAAACAACTAGCACAAAAACCATCTCTGCAAGAAATGAGAGGAAGAACAATCACTATATTTTGATTACATTGTTTCTCAATGAGTGATAATTTAGATGATCAAATCACATATGTCAAAGTTGGCTCAAGTCTTCACCCCGAACAATAAAAAATAAGGGAAAAGATTATGACTCAAAGTTTTCAAACTTGTACAACCTCGTCATTTCATCAATAATTCAAGTGGAAAGGACATACTTAGGATACTTTAAATCCTTCATTACAACATGGTGATGTGAAAGATCTATTGTTTTACCTTCACCTGAATGAATAATATGATATATTGATTGAAGCTTGTAGGAAATATTTGAAACACATAATGCACCATTCAAATGAAAATTATCTACTTGAACCATTCCAGACCCCGCATCACTAGCAAATCTACCACTACCAAAATATATTTGTTTTGTATTACAATCATTTAGAACATAAATAATGGTTTCATCCTTAGCCATGTGATAAAATGCTTCAGATTGAATAGGCCACACATTAGAAGAAGAAGTAGATGTTGCATTGAATGAGAAATGTAAAGCCAAAAGTGCATGTTCATGATAAGAAGAATCAAGATTGATATTGTGTTTCTTAATTGTTGCATCCAAGGCCTCTATCTTTTTAAAAAATTTAGACTCCACATGACAATATTCCCACAAAATTTTCGATGTATGTCAATATTCTAACTCTTTGATTTTCGTCCTTTATCAACATTGGGAGTAGAATCTAGTTGAAGGAGTTCGGGTCCCTTGTTTTTCTTATTATTGCAAGGATGATGCTTCTTAAGGTGCTTGGTTTTATCTTTCTATTGGGCCAATAAGGAATTTTTAGATGTACCTATAGTGTTAATCACTCCAATGTGCAAGAGCTTGTCTTGCTTTCTAATCAGAGAGTCACAAAACGATTTGAGAGTGATATATTTATATGCAACCCTTAGAAATTCTCTAGTGGCATAAAAAGTATATACAAAAAA
Organism: Pinus albicaulis; assembly: GCA_034641835.2. NCBI lineage: Eukaryota > Viridiplantae > Streptophyta > Pinopsida > Pinales > Pinaceae > Pinus > Pinus albicaulis. The sequence goes on along the minus strand of CM076583.1, from coordinate 724,308,587 downwards.
TAGAATATGAAAAATCAAGTTGGAAAGAATAATATATTTGCATAAAATATCATTTAGATCAAATTGACAATCCTTAAGTAAATTTATGTGTTTTGAAATTATATAAATAATCTTCAGTAAAAGAGATACCATTAGGACTTAAAATCATGATATAATTTTCAAGTTAATGAGATCTAATCGCATGAGGTTCCCCAAATATCTTTTTCAACTTTTTCCATGCTACATCTACATCATATCTTCCTTGAATATGAAATCACAAATTAGGAGAAATGGACATTCTAATTATTAATCGATGTGCTTCATCAATCTCATTATCCCATTTGGATTTATTATTAGCATCAATGCGAGTTTTTTCTTTTTCCAAGGGAACTTAATTAAGAAAATCATTTATTTCTTAGTACATTCTCCACATGGGGTTTTCATTAGAAGTAGTTGGCATTGGTAAACAAAAGTTCACTTGGAATGGTCATATTAAAATATAGAGATATGGATTCAAAAGTCGAAATTGATTGTTTCCATGGAAAGCTCTCGAAAAATAGCCTTTTATTTTTTTAATGGCACTAAAAATGGACTTCATGTGTGAAATTTAGGCCCTTAAAAAAATGCATTATAGTAACAAAGAGATATATGGCATGTAGAAGTTGGCCAATGTGGTGATGGATATAACGTAGCAATAAAGAAAATTATATTCCCTCTCTAACTTTGCCTAGAAAACCACTTTTATAAATAGATTACTTTATGAAGTGACCCACTTTAATAAAACAAGTGAGAATCAAATTTTCAATGCAATTACATTATAAATGAGAGTTGCATGCAAAAAAGTAACCACAAATTAAAATTAAAGTTACTTTGTAGTAAGTCACTTTTATAATATAAGTGAAATACACTTTACAATAAAGTTATAAAATAAATCAAGTTTTCTTAAACTTACTCAAAAAGTAACACACACACACATGCTTGAACTCAATATCTCTTACTAAAATAATAACTAATGAAAAACACATAACAATTCTAATGAAGAAGGATGGGGTGTTGGTGGTGTTGTTTTTCCTCAAATACTTGCTTATCCAAAAACAAACAAGAATTTGGAAAAAAAATTCAAACGCGACAACAATGGGGTTATCTTTTAGTTAGCTTACCTGAAAAATGCAAGTTTTCTTTCTATTTTTTATTTTACAAGATTGCATGGAGCACATGATAAAGAGCATACACAATAAAGAAAACACTTTCCACTATATTTTTTATTTATCAAGATTTCACAGAGTGCATGACAAAGAGAATATACAAACCAAAAATACTAATAGCCCAAGAATAAAGTAGAAATCAAAATATGAACTCTATAAATAATAATAATAAATAAAAAATGGTGCATTTGAATCATATAGCTTCATATCTTATGAATAAATTCATAAATCAATCAAGTAGACACCCTTTCGAATGAAATAGAAAGAATTATTAACTGAAAGAAATGTTCCAAATGATATGAAATAGTCATCTCAAGCAAAAAAAGTGTGGAAATAGAATATCTCAAAAGTGTGGCAGCATGGGCTCAAGATATTGATCAACAATAGGTGTAGCGCTTCAAACAAACTCGGATACCATGTTTGGAAAATAGAGCATTCCACACAGCACAAACACCATAAGAAACCAATCACAAAATTATATCAAATATCATAACACCAACATTTTTATGTGGTTTCAACCCTCTAAGAGGGAAACACTCCACAAACCCAACCAACATTGCTACTTGAGACAATTTTATTAATGCAAAAGAAAAATTGTGTAAGAGAGTTTCTCATAGTCAATCATCAAAAATGACCCTATATGCTCCTTAGTTAGTTATCACAAACCAATCAGGTGTTAATCCATGGATTAATTAATGATTAGTTTCAAGGAGAATATGAGTCGTCCAATCACTCTATATCTATGACATATCGTGGCCATCAAATTATAATGCAATTGATGCATACTAAAAAAAACACATTAAGAAGCACATTTTTACCTAAGGACACATCAGAACCAGTTGATATTAATTAACTCCTAACTATATAAATATCCTAAATTGTCACAGGTTCACTAAGTGAAGCTCCAAGGTAGATGACACCTTGAGACAATAAATATTTTCTAAGAGGGTGAACCATTGTCAAGAATTATTATTATTCATTTCTCAGTAGCTATTGTTATTTCTTTAATATTAACCAATTTGTATATTAATAATATCAAAAATTTTCGATCTTGCAACTAATTTTTCACTTTTGAAACCATGAAAATATGTAAAAGAACAAAAAATGAAGGTAGATGGTACCTCAAGAAAAGAACTAATGTCTAAGAGGGTGCTTTGAATTATTATAAAACCTTGGAAGTATCATGAAAGAATAACTTATGTGAGAACCATGGGGATTCATAATGATTAAATAAGACACTATTTGACATGAAGTGTCAAGAGGATCTATGTATTAACTATTACATGATGAAAACCCTTTATAAATACCTTAAACTTTTCATATGGGTTTTAGTTCTTAATTATTAGCATGTGTACTTAGTACATCACATTATATTTTTGTAGGAACGTATTAATGTGTATTGTGTAATAAATCCTTCTTTGTTTCATATTCTCATGGACTAATTGAGATCTTATTTCTAACTATATATATTATTTTAGTTAGTTTTTAGTATCTGAATGATATTTTATTTCTTAGTACGTTGAGTTTGTTTTGTTGATGCAAATATATAAAATAGTTTTCTTGATGTAAAGTTATACAATCCTATGTTTGATTGATAAAAACCAATCAAATATTTATACTTCACACCTTCATTTTGAACTCTACTCATATGTAGGATTGATTCCACATCATTGGTATCAAAGAATGAAGGTCATAGGCATGACAAAGAGATTCCCCTCCATGACAAATAATAATGAGAAAATTTGATTTGAGGAGTTTATGAAGAATTTGTGATCCTTAAGTGTGGGAGAAATGTCATGTTCCTATTAAATTTTAAACATATTTTTCATATCATGGTTCACTTCAAACTCTGATACATTCCATATTATATTTGAGTCTCTATAGCAAATTATTTGTTGTACCATCTTGTTCATGGAAAATTTTGACTACAATTATGTATGTATTCTTGACATGGATCTAGGGATCAAGACAAGTGTATCTCCTCCGTCACTATATCCTTGGAAATACACATAATACACATATATGGATGTTGAGGGCTCCACAATTAACCAAGCCCCTAAATATACCCCCTTAGATTAAGTAGTCGCCTACAACAAAGAGAGATCATGCATGCATAACCTATCATGGATAGGAAACAAGTGATTTCATTTAAAGGTACAATAAGATATGAATTTTTATTACATAGAGGATCGCATATTATCATGGATTTCATGCTCTATGGTTAGTGGGATTACTTCCTCGACAACTAGATGTCACTACTTCCATTTTTACTCTTGCAAAGCATGTGAAGACCATGTCTTCTAAGAATAATCATCAAGGGACCGCAACCATTCCAACTAGTCTACAATCACCATTAGGGTCCTAACATTCCTAATCCCATAAGTAGATAGACTACTATGGTTCACTATGTATGGAGACCACAATGCACACCAGTAAATAATGACATGTTTTAGTGTAAGCACAATTATTGTAAGAATACTTAAGAGAAGATTTCACCTACTAGCTGAAAGTTCATTTTCTAGAATGTTCTTAGGAGATTGATAATATTATATAAAGATTTAGAAGCATTACAAATTTTGTCTTGGAAATAATTTGTAATATTGTTTTTACTCTATTAGAGGTCTCCCCCTTGAAGAGGCAAGTGAACATTACTTCCAATTCAATAAAAGTATAATATTTTGGCTCATATTTTTAATTGTGTTTGCTATTCTTTTTTTGTTGTGATATATATAAAGTAATATTTGCAACTTCAACTATGAATATTTCTATTTGGTACATCACAGTTGGCATCAAAACACTTTCATGGCACATTATTTAAAAATAAACTTTTCAAGATGGAGATGTGTTTTAGTGTCTATAAATAACATGGATATTTTTTGTTAAGTAGATGAACATGTGGTGGAGGAAGCATACACATATGAAGTACAAGAGGTTTCACCTTATTGGAAACCCTTGTAACCCATTTTGGTATCCCTTTAAGTAGTACCACATCAAACAACACATATATATGGAATTTACTTCCACATGTTGTTGGGTATATCAAAATTATTGTAGCTATCCTAAAACCAACTTTAGAAAAGCCACTTTAGCACCTAACTATTATAGTGGCATCAAGAACAACGCTTGGGAATATTACTCTCTTGTACATGGGTAATCGAGTGGCACAAATAAGGGTATAGTCAAGCCTCCTTAGTTAGCACCCTAAGGTATTGTGCCAAGTACTACTACTGGACCCTACAAATATATTAAGGAGTTATAGCATAGGGCACTTCCAGATTTTCCTTTGGAGTCTTAAACACCTACTCCTTTCCATTAGACCAAAAAACATATAAATGGAATAGTTTTTTTGAAATTTTGAATATTCATTCATTAGAAACCTACTCCCTACTTCTGGTTCTAGAAGTCCATACATAATCTCCACTATTAATAATTTGATAATTTTATCAATATAATATTCATTAGACATTAATATAACTATATAGGAGCAAATAAATGGAGTATAGGGTGACCCTCCAACAATATTATTGGAGACCTATCTTACTACACTCCTTGTGTCGCAATAATTGAAGTTGTATCCCTCTTCTATAATACTTTTTTAGGTGGGCCCACTCACCCATTAATGAATTCCTATCTCAATAGTGTCAAAAAGTTAAACTAATCACATTTATACCACTCCCCATCATAATCGTTTTGTGTGTACCCACTATCCCCCCCATCCCATCACCTTTCCTTTTATGTACCCCTTATATATGGCCACATACAACTAATATGATGTCACACATGTTACTACCTTGGAATAATTATGTGATTCCTTGCAAGCTCAAGCTACTACTGATTGAAAATTTCTTACACTTAATTACAAGTTCAATAAACTAGATGACGTACATGATTAATTATCACATTGTTTATACCTTTATGGTCACATATTCCTAAAAACAACCCTTACACCAAGAGGGAGTTGAATCATTCCATACAATGGGGCCTTGCCATAACTCCTTTTCTCATGATCTACGATTTCCTAAAGTGGATGTGAATAAATTTCATGGCTTTGACCCTACTGGCTTATGGAACACTTATTTTCACTACATGGAATCATTAATGACTTGATGAAACTTCATGTTTCTATATTTAATTTAGACCCTAAGTAGTGGAAATGGTAGTAATATCATAAAAAATTCCCATAAAGGTTATATTGCTTATGTTATAAAATTACAATGATAAATTAACTAAGAGAGATAAATTTACTAGCAACAAAAAACACACATAAACACAATGTTTCAACTAGAAAACCCCATTCCAAGGGAAAACCAACTAACAAAATATTATATTAGTGTCCCTTGGCCAAACCTGGCCAAGCCGGCCAAGTGAGTCTTCATCGCTTACATCCTTGGCACATTAAAATGAAGTATTCCCAATCCTTTTAAAGGCTTCATTACATGCAATCTATGGGCATAAAACCATGGGAAACCAAAACCATGTGCCCAAAACCACCACTATTTGACCAAGTAACTCTGAATCTTGCACTGGGTTAAGTTTTACCTGATATTTATGACTCATTTTTACATCAATATTTACGAATATCTTGACACCAATAGTATTCATCTAGGCCACTTTACCAAGCTTAAACAATTAGCTACAATAGAATACTACATAGTTGATTTTGAGAAACTTGTTTTCTGAACTGAAGGAATTTTTAATAACCTATTCTAACAATGATTTATTAGTGGTATGAAGGAAGGAATCCATGCTTAAGTTTTAATTCTTTCCCACCACTTTTCTCAAAGCCACTCAATGCACTCATGAAGCCCACCAAAATTTTAAAGTTCAAATGAATAAAACATCCTTTATAGCTTGCCCTCATCCCACCAATCCCTCTCCTCCTCTTAAGATCTACAAATTAGCTTATGTTGAAATGTTAACTTAAAGGCCTTTGCTACAAATGTGATGAAAAATATTTTCCTAGGCATAAATGTAACGAGTAGAAACCTTTTATGGCCATTTCAAAGGACATGTTAGAATATGACGATGTTTCTCTCACTCCAGACCCTCTACCTTATCCAAATGAGGAATTTTCCCCTTCTCATCAACCACATGTGGAACCTCAAGTCTCTCTACATGCCTTGGTAGATATTTTAGCTCCCAAAACCCCTAAATTAATTGGCAACATCAAACATTTTTAAGTAATTGTTCTAATTGAAAGCGATAGAACCCATAACTTCATTCACCACCAAGTCACCTAGGAGACACATTATTATATCCATGTGGTGATAAAATTCTAACTTATGAATATAAATGGAGGGTCTATGAAATATGCGGGTTATCGTGAAAATTTACACCTTTAAAATGGTTATTGCTCCTTGAATTCCCACATATTTTCCATTGAAATGGGTGGTCGTGGCATTGTTTTGGGGGATGGAAGGTTATGCACACTATTCCCCATCACCATGTACTTTTAGGAGTTATACATGAGCTTAAAATAGGAAAGGTGTCATTACACTTTCCAAACTAGTTCTCCTAAGGTCATCAACTCTTACCATATAAAAAAAATCTATAAAAATGGAAATTATTGCATTATAACAATGCCATTTAATCCTTTGAGACTCATTTCTAACCCATGAATTCTGACTTCTAGTTAGTATATATACACCAAGTAGTTTTAAAATTCCAAAAATACCTCCCACCCTCCCATGGTATGCATGATTATTATGTTCCTCTCATACATGGTATCTAATATCCTCCCCCCCAATGTGTACTCTTATCATCACCATTTCATCATATTTAAAATGAAATTAGAAATATTGTTAGTTGAAAATGTCATCTAAACTAGTGCTAGTTCTTATTTCTCCCCTATTGTCATGGCACTCAAAAAATAAGGCACTTGGTGCATGTATCCTAATTTACATGCTACAATATAATCAATTTCAAGGATAAGTTTCTGATTCTAGTCATTGATGATCTCTTGGATGAACTTAAATGTGATCATTTTTTTTTCCAAACTTGATCTTTGTGTAGGCTATCACCAACTTTATATGAAGGAAGATGATATTCCCAAAACATTGTTTTTCACTCATTAAGGCCAATATGATTTATTTCTAATACCGTTAAGAATTTGTAATGCACCATTCACCTTCTAGAGTCTCATGAATCACATATTTAAACCCTTTCTACACAATTTTGTCCTTGTCTTTTTTATGACATCCTTATCTATAGTAAGACATTGTAGGTCCATGTTACCCATTTGGGTCATGTCTTACTACCATTATCTCATTAACAACTCTTTCTTACATGGTCCAAATATTCCTTTGCTATCTGAAAATTAGAATATTTGGTACATGTTGTTAGCAAGGATGGTGTAAGAGTGGACCTCAGAAAAATTGAAGCCATGAAGGATTGGCCCTATATGAAAATTCCTAAAACACTACATGTTTTCCTTGGTCTAATAAGGTACCATAGGAAGTTCGTCAAGAATTATGGAAAATTTGTTGTTCCCCTCTCTACTTTGCTTAATAAAAATATTTTAGTGGGAGTGCAACATCAAATCAAACTTTCTTGAAATTATTGTAGGTCCCTATAATACTAGTGTATATCCCATATTGTTATCATTGTGCCCATAAAATATCAATATTGTTAATTTTTTGCCCTTATACTAGTATTGTTATGTAGGCCCTAATTATATTTTGACCCTTTAGACTCCTATATATACCAAGGAGGTCTTGTCATTTGAATCATCCAAGAAAATTTCATCTATGTGATATAAAAGGAGGTTTCCCCATATAATTGGCTTATTATGAATTCATTGATTTATATTTTCTTATGCTTCTGTGTTATTTTGATCTGGATACACAACATTTGGTATCAGAGATGTTGATCCTAGGGTTTTGGTGCTTCAAATGAGTCTTCATTGAATATTCGCTATAAAAAAAAATTTGTGAATATTTAGAACATGAAATTGTTACCACATGAAAGAGAAATATTGATGAACATTTGTTTAAAATTTTAGACCTTTGTTCGTTATATTTTTCGAGATATGGTCCAAGGAAGTTAGGGTTTTTGTATGATCCAAAATTTAGTCTCAAACATCTGTCTCAGGGGAAAATAACTTTATATTCAAGAATCAGATCTGAATTCCATAAAAATTGAATGAAAGTGAAGATAATTTAGTTTATTGGGTATGTTTTTCAGGGATTAAGGTTTAAACAGTGACATGTGGCATCCTTTACAAGTTCACTTTATTGAACGAGTCCATAATCATATCATCATGGGATATTTGGCATAACTTTATCTTGAAGAATAAAATCTCAATCTGAATTGTGGGGTTGGAAATAAGATAAAGATAGATACATAAGGACGAAATTTCATACATTGGGGGTCCAAAATCACATAGATACAACAATTTGAAGGTCATCCATATGTACAATCTCAAAATCAAGCTCTTAAAACTTGGTGTGTATTTTTAAATTTGCTTAAATTTTGTTTGAAAATTAGTTTGAAGTGATTCAAAGGGTATAATTATGAATAGGTATCATTATTTGGTTCCAAAATTACTCACAAACAAAAAATGATACACCCATTAAGCCCTCTGAAAGCTATACTATGATGCATGAAGAAGAGGAAGAGATGCAACATGATATATAAAATAACGAGAGCAAGTGCAACAAATTTCGCTCTCACAAACAACAAACACAAAATAAATGGAATCAATGATGGACGTTAATATGGATGGTTTACAAGAATAAATAAAAGGGGACATTGAAGGTTTGAAGAATGGTTTAAAAGGGGATATGGAAGGTTTGAAGGAAGGTTTGACAAAGTTTCTACAATAAATGATTCATAGTGGTGATAGGGTGTTCTGTGAAACTCATGATGAGAACAAAAGGAATGTGAATCATGATTTTAGAGACTCTAAATTTAGGCTAAAGACAAACCATATTCCAAATATTGATATGAAGAATTTTTATGGCAAGGATCCGGTAACATAGATAGTACAGATGGAGTGGGTCTTTGATATACAAAATGTGCTCACACACAAAAGGTATGCATCACATCTTAATATTTAGAACATAATCAATTTGTGTGGTATCTATGGCTTTGTTCTTGTATATCACTTGTGACTTGGACATTTTTTATGAACGAATTGATATCACATTATGAGGATACAAAGATAAATACATTCTTTAGCCAATTGATAAATCTCAAACAAAAGTGTTCATTTGGGGAGCACATTGAGGACTTCCAAAGATTGAATATCAAGGTAAATTATATTCCAAATGAGTATTTGACTAATGTATTCATAGGGAATTTAAAGGATAGCATTCAATATGATATTTTCCTGTGGTTGTTCTTAGATTCTCAATATGAAAAGCACCAACTCCTTATAGTTTGACTGAGAAAGATCCTTACATTTTCAACATTTCATTGGCATGAAAGTTCTGGATGATGAACTCTGTGAGATTGTGGCCATTTTTCAATGTACAATTAATGCTTGTTTTGTAGAGTACATATTGGTATTGAGATTGTACCTGTCATTATAGGTCATGTGTCATACTTGTTATGAAAGCCTACAAAGGGTATTCTTAAAACATTTGACCTTATTTCTCTGCTTGATTCGATTCTACCAGTCTATAAGTAAGTTTTCATGTAAAATCATCCTTGGGTCACAGTTTCTTGCTCTTGATATTGTAAGTAATGACACAAGTTGATAAAAAATATTGTATTTGTGTTGTGGTTCATTTAGGGAGATATTAGGTGAATAGGAGGTTGGGGAAACATGGATACAATTTTATGAACCCTCACTTGTAATGGGTCTTGAGGCTCATCACCTGAATGCTTTCTCTAAAGCTTATTCTTTCTTAGAAGTACTTGTTGGGAACAAATTGTTTGTAGAAACCCACTTTGTTGATATTCATGTTGAGACATGTAGGTAAAGTGGCATATGTTGCACCTGCTTATCTTGATGACACTTTTTTTTTATTGAAAAAATAAAAATGATACTGCATTTCTATTAAAAACAGGTAAATAGTACATGAAATCCAAAACCCATACAATGTAGCTTTAAGGATCTAAATTTTCTAATACTCTAAAATACATTATTTATATCATAACCATCATTCAGTTTCTTGAAAATAGTTAGAAAGTACTTGAATTCCAAAATTCACAAGGTGTAGGTTTCGAGATATAATCTTCTATTATTGTGAAATATATGATTTACCTCGGGACCATAATTTAGTTGAAGTCTATATATGCTATTAGGTTAGACCTAGTACGTGGAACTAAAACACTTAACCTTGTCAAAATTGTTGGATTTCTGGGAGGTAAATGCCTTGTTGCTAGAGTAGTTGATGGGGAAAACACATAGGCTAATGATTTGGCAACATCATTTAGCATTTTAAGGGATCTTGAAACAAGTGACAATAAAGGTATGGGTGCACTACGCACATCATTTTACCTTGTAAAAACACTACCATTGTAATAGCATGGCCCATAGAATCAAATCAAACATCAAAATCAATAAAATAATAATATTTAAATTAATACCTCAGTTAATTCACACAAATTCCCAATATGATGACCCTAATTTAATCTCGTGGATATCATATTTTTATTTAAATGCGTTAAATGGGTAGGGACCCCCTACTCTGTGGGCCTTCTAGGGTACTTTTTCGAGTTCCATAGCCTCGCAGATGCTTCATCCAACCTCATATTCTAGATTTTTTCATTTGGGCCTATTCAATTCTTCCTAGTTACCATACCCGCATTAATAGTTTAATGAATTCATGGTGCTTCTAATAAATGAATTCTCATAGTATTTTTGCTGGGCTTCAGTGAGGTTGGCTGAAGCATGAGTCTTGTAATTATATGGATTTTGTTATTTACGTAGTCTGATTATCTTAATATATGATTTGGGTTTGATCAAGATGGTGTAGAATCCATGAAATGATGCAAATTTATGGAGTTGCATGAGCCTTTTGAAGGTATTGAGTTTCATTTTAGCTCATGAGTGGTGTTAGGCATTGAAAGAAAATAAATGGATATGCAGATTTGTAATTCTGAATGCTTCAATACTGCATGCTTACAACATCCATGCTTCTTGCAGGGTAGGAGCAACCATATTGCATAACTCTAGCATGTGCAAGTGGTCAATGGTGCTATCATTTTTCAGTGAAAATCTTACCATAGTAATCATAATAACTAGGTTTTATAGCTTAAAGCCTATGGTCACTGGGGTGTTAGGATGGAGTGGATTCCAATGCAGTAGGCATTGTTTGCAGTAAGTAAGTGGTGATTTTTGGTTTGGATTTTAGATGACGGAATTGGGAGTTGATCCCATATTCAAATCACTATGTTTTTTACTCAATTATAATTAGCATTGATGATGATTTGGGATGTAGAAATGTGCCAAAAAATGCTTCTGGTATGATTGGATCACATACTCAAAGCCTAAAAGTTTGCAGAATCAATATGAAACTTGAGAATGGGTAACAACATGGTTGTGATGTGGAACTATCAATGTTTTTTAAAAGATTTAGGCCAAACCCAATTGCTATATTTATATACAATGATGTTATAGTATAAGGTAGGGAATTTAGATAAGGTTTATGTTGACAAGTTCTTGAGCATTTTTTTTTTCCTTTTTAGTGTTTGAATAACCTAGGAGGAAATGATATAAACATGATAGACCCAAGCTCTAGTTTCTTGGTTAGAGTGGAGAGCACAGACATAGAAGGAGAGAGAGGAAGAGAGTACAAGAAGGGCATATGGACTATTGAGGAGACCCTGGTCCTTTTGGAAGCCAAGAAGCATGATGATGAAAGGTGAATGAGGGGTGTGGATAAGGAGGGGGAAAGACTGCAAAGCTAAGATGGAAGTGGGTTGAGAATTATTGCTTCAAGGATGGATGTGTCAGAATGAAACTCTAGTGCAATTATAAGTGGGATAACTTGCTCAGAGATTACAAGAAAGTTAGAGAATATGAGAATAGGCTTGGTCCTGGCCAACCTTCATATTGGCACCTTGAGAAGCATGAAAGGAAAGAAAGAGGGTTGCCCATCTTCTGTATCAGGTTTGTGAAGCTCTCCCTAAATTTTTTGACAAAGAATATGCTCCCAGGATCAAACATGCCCATTCTTCGAGAGAGAATCCAAATAGGTCCCTTCAACAACATGAAGAAAAAAAAGTAGAACACTTTTCAATAGTTGATTTTAGTTAAGCATGGTATGTTTTATGCTTAGAGAAATTTACTTCAATCTTTCTTCTTATTGTCTCGATTCAATTTCAGATTATAAATCACATAATCATTGAAAGTAAATTTTGATAGAACATAAAATAAATCGATAGAAGACAAGCCAATACAAGAGACAATAATTTATAATTCTTCTTATTCAACAAAGAGAGAGAAAATTTCTTTTACAACAATCAACAGGATGCCCTAGCCAGAAAATACTTTGTTGGTCAAACTAGCTCTTCAACCTTCAATGAGGTTCAATCAAACATTTTCAACCATGGCCTTCCTTCAAGGTCAAACTCAGCCTAAAAATCCGTCCACAAAACAGTCAACCCAACAGTAAAAATCTTTGGTCAAACTAGTCAACACTGCAATTAATGTTGCGGTCAAAGGTCAACGTTTGACATCGATTTATGTGCCTACAAATGCAGCCTCTCCAAATTAAATTTCCTGCCTCAAAAATGTAGTCAAACAGTGAGGTTTGACCCAAGGTCAATGCTAGTGAATGCTCCATAAAAAACCCTAAAACCAGTCCACAATTTCCAATTTCCTGTTTCACACGTGTGGAGGAGAGAGAAGCCTCTAAGGTTGTACAAAGCAATCAAATGAGAGAGAAATGTGTGAGATGAATGAATGATGAAATGAGCATCATGTCTCTGCTTTTATATCCATGATTGTGGGAGTGTGACACATATTTTTGGGCTTGTGAGAGCCTAAATTACAATTATGGTCGACCTTGACAATTTGCACATGTGTGGAAAATAAATTCAAAATACAAGTTTTTCTCATCCAAACAAGATGATATTTAGATCAATTGCACCCCTTCGAAAGAGGAATCCAACAAAAATATCATCTCCATCATATGAGCAGTGCAACATGGAGTTTGGCCCTAGTTGCCAAATTTAACACTCCCTCTCAACTAGGGAGAACTCCATCTGTCCACTTGTGCAATCCTGTCATCCAATACCATCATGTATGGTCATAACCATCTTCATGCAATCATATGTCATCCTGTTGTCTTTACTTTGTTGGCTCTTCTATTCTATAGAAGAATCATAAGAAATATCATCGAGAGTGAGTCGCAAAGACTTTTCCACTCTCCATTTACCTAAAGTCAGTTTAGAGGTAAAAACCTCATTCATACATACTGACCCAAAGTCAGTTTAAAGGTAGGAACCTCGTTAGAATTGATCCCAGATAAAGTTGTTGGACACATCCCATCTTAGACATAGAGAGTACGAAAATACCTGATGCGTCCATTGCTAATGTTATGGTCTCTATCCTCATTTCCCAACTCATTGGCCAGATGAGAGGTATTTCCCATGAGTCCCAGACTACATGGGTAGGATGCATGTGGGGCATAGATCAAATAGAGGGTGAACCAAATCAATATCATAACAGTGAGGAAGAATCACACCAACAAGGTAAGGCAAACCTAGCCCTATGGTTGCTTATAACTCCAAGTAGTTATCCCCAAGCCCATTGTTGCTCCTAGAGCTCATATTCCAACTCAAGTGGGACCCTCACAATAGGGTTTGTCCACGATACCAATACTCTCACGGAAGGTTAATAATTTTAACTTCCTAGGGGATTTGTGAGAATATCTGCGACCTGCTCATCAGCCCAAATTTGATGGCGCCTTACGGTGCCTCACTGTACCATGTCCCAGACAAAGTGGTACCTAATATCAATATTCTTGGATCGATCATGGAACATGTGATTATCAGAAAGAAGAATCCCACTTTGGTTATCACAAAGGATCATGGTGGCATCCAAAACATGCCCAAACATCTCACTAAAGAGCTTTCTCAACCAAACAACTTCAAAACAGGCCATACCAAACAACTGATTTCTACTTCCTGCTCATCTAGGAGATTGAAGCAGAACCTAGGGTGAAGCAAAATCTAGATGTGCTTTTATGATCCACCACACTTTCGAACCAATCGGCAACAGTATATCCATGGAGCCTCATACTCCCAGTAGTGTATCTCAACCAATGGTTGATTATGCTCTGAGATATCTCAAGAGATTATTGGCACCAATCCAGTGAATGTGATGAGGCTTGACCATGTATTGACTCAACGTGTTCACTGCAAAACATATGTCCGGACATGAGTTCACTAAGAACATCAAAGTCCCCACGATTTAACTATACTAGATGGGATTTCCGAACTCGGGCGCAACAACACTTCCACACAACTTCTTAAAGTTGAGTTCTATCGAAGTAGCCACGGACTTGCAATCCACCATCCCAAATCTCTCCAACAACTTGACAATATATTTTCCTTGAGAAAGGAAAATCTTACTTGGATTTTTCCAAACCTCCAAGCCTAGGAAATAGTGCATCATTCCTAGGTCCTTCATCTCGAACTCAGAAGCTAGCTCCCTCTTACATTTATGAATGAGAAGGTCAACACATATCAGGAAGAGATCATCCACATAGAGAACCAGAATGAGAGGTTTGTCATTATCAACCTTAAAATAAAGCTTTGGATCACATCACTTTGAGTAAAGCCTAGCTTCATCAAGTAGTTATCGATCCTTTCATACCAAGCCCTGGGGGCTTGCTTCAACCCATAGAGGGATTTATTCAACCTGCATGCATATGTCTCTCTATCTCGGACTTCAAACCCCAGAGGTGTAGAAATTTCTGAATCCTTACACTTTATGCATAAATTATTACTGTTAATCTGGTTATGCTCCTCCTACTTAGAAAAGTTATTAACTGAATAAATTCAAGTTAAAATCGAAGCAAAACACATAACATATCTCTACCAATCCAAATCTAGAACAAGTTCTTGCACACATAGACAAAGTGACACAGTTATTTCTAGACAAATAGTCCCCAGAAAAAACCAATGCGGGAAAATCGGTCTCTGGCTGCTAGAGGGTTTTCTTATTAAGAATATTTCTGAATACACAAATCTGGGTTCCAGATCTGGAAAACCCGACAGAGAATATACTATATCTACAACTCACTAACTGATCTAGGGCCAAAATAATGACTGATCCACACCCTCAAATGATATTTACAGAACTCAGCCAAGATTAGGGCCTAGAAACCCCAGCGCTGCCCCTAAAAGCCTCTACGTCAGCCTCTGAAGGCCTTCAAACCCTTAGCATTGCTCCGAAAAAAACTACATTACCCCAAACTGGGTGACACAGTCACTACACTGCCCCTTAGGGTCTCTGCGTAACCCTCTAAGGGTTTCCTGCTGAAAATTACGCTGTCCTTGGAGGGACTGCACTGTCCTTGTTGTTGCCGCTCTCCTCTACTCCGCTATCCTTGAGATGATCTTTGTCTCTTATGTATTCTAGACCCCGGGATCAGATAATCCCCTTGGCCTAAATTCCCCTCTCTGCAGCTAAAACACTTCTGAGTATTCTTAGCAAATCCAGCCCTAGAATCTCAGCGTAGCTTCAGTGCTCTGGCTCTGTGTGTCTTCACAAATGACCCCAAGCCTTTCCTTTATACTTTTCTCATTGGGAAACCAATGACCATGATCAGATCTTGAATCAATGGCTAATATTAAAATAAATCTTGATTCGTGTGACTTAAGACAATTTCATCACATGTTTAATTAAATTCACTTTAATTATTTAAGTTCCCTAAGTTTTAATTTAGGAAATACATTAAAATAATTAATTAATTTAATATCTCCTAAACCAGATGAAATTTCCAAAATCAATTTATGGGTCTTGTAGATCAAGTGTACTCTAGTCCCTCCACAAAATTTGGGAGCTAGAGCACAACTGATGCTACCCCAAATACACAAAATCTCAACAAGAGGTTGTTCCACATAGACCTCTTCCTTAATTAAACTATGTAATAAGGCAATCTTCACATCCATCTGATGGAAAATCCATCCTCGTGTTGCAACAAGGGGAATTATTGATCGGATGGTGGTGTATCGGGAAACAAGTGCGAATATTTCATCATAATGTATGCCTTCGTTCTACGAGAAGCCTCGGGCAACAAATCTTGCCTTAAAAGTTTCAGCACTTCCATCGGCTCCATGCTTTATCTTGTAGTGCCATTTCGAGGTGACAACAGATTTTTCCTTAGTCTCAGTACCACATCTCAGACATCATTCTTCATGATAGACTCATATTCCTTGTGCATAGCATCCTTCCAAACTTGATTCTTCATGACTTCTTCAAATGTTCCAGCCTCAAATTGTACAATAGTGCCCATGGCTGCTAGGTACCCTTGATACCTATTCGACTTCTTACTTTCACGAAATGTTCCCCTTGTATAAATATTTCTCTCGGCATATTCAAGAGTGTCTCTAAGCCATGAGGGTATTATTTTATTTGAAGAAGGTATGATCTATATGATCCATCAGACCTTCAACATCAGGCATCGTTTCATCCTTCGTTTCTTCCTGCCTTCCATATTCTTCTTCTTCTGTCTTTCTTTGAGATAGGAATATTTCTAACCTTCTTGAGGGAAACATATTCATCGAAGGTGACATCATGGCATATCAATTTCCCTTGGATCAGATACATAGATTCTATATGCCTTCGAGGTTTCACTGTAGCCTAGAAACATTCCCTTCTTTCCAGAAGCATCCAACTTGCTTCTCTTTTCTTTTGGCACATGAAAATAAACAGGACTTCTAAAAACTCTAAAATGAGATACATCAGGCTTCTTACCAGAGAAGACTTATTTAGGAGTTTTGGAGTCCAGTGCGGAATGTGGGCATCTATTTTGAACATATACAATGGTGTTGGCAGCTTCTCCCCATGGGAACTTCAAAATACCTTGGTCATAAAGCATGGCACGAGCAGCTTCCAAAATAGTTTTATTCTTCTTTTCAGCAACAGCATTTTGTTCGGGAGTATACATAGTGGTGGTTTCCCTCTTAATGCCAGCTTCCCTGCAATAGACGTTAAGTTCATTCGACTCATATTCGGTTCCATTATCGGTCCTCAAAATTTTGATCTTCTTCCCTGTTTTATTTTCCACCAAGGCCTTGAAGGTACAAAACCACTTGAATGCTTCGTCCTTCTTCTTCAAGAAGTATATCCAAGTTTTGCGGGAGAAGTAATATATAAAAGTTATATAATATAAGCATCTTCCCAAGGATGTTACAGGCAAAATACCAGATAGATCAGAATGTATCAATTGAAAAATCTCATATGTCTTTGTGATACTTGAGGGGAATGGTCCCCTTGTATGCTTTCCTTCGGCACAACCCTGACATACACCTTAATGATCATTTTTTAAAATCAAGAATCCCTTTCACCACCTTCCTTGCTTCAATAAAGTCTTTGTAATGAAGGTGTGAAAACCTATGGTGACATAGCTCGGATTGAATAATTGTGTCACATGTCATGGCCCCTAGCATACTTCCTCCAACTTGATAGAGTGTCTCAACCCTGAAACAAAGAGTGAATGCTTCTTTGAAGTTCCTCTTCAAAATGCGTACCTTTCCATCAATGAATTCCATCTTGAATCCTTTGTCTTCCATTCCCGAGATAGACACTAGATTCTTCTTCAAGTTGGGTACATACAACACATCTTTCAAACGGAGGACTTGACCTTGATTTAGATGAAGGTCATAGTCCCTGTCCCTTTCACGGAATAGGTGGCATTGTATCCAAGGATAATATCCAAATTAGAATCCTTTTCAATAAAATCATAGAGGGCTTCCTTATATTCAATGAAGTGCCTTGAGGCACCACTATCAATCAACCAATTATCCAGGATGTCGAAAGGAGATGCAGCAGAGAGGGCAGATATAAGAAAATATTCGTTTTTTCTTATCAACAACATTAGATTCAGCGTACTTGGAATTCATTAACCTCTTGAAATGTTGACCATTTCCACTTCGATCAGAGAGATCCTTCCTCTTTCTTTTGAACCTGTTTTTCCTTTGATTCCCATCCCCCCTAAAGCTTTTGTTGTCATCATCTCTGGCAGAGTCCCTTATATTAGGGAACTCTCTTGCATAGCTACCAAAATTGTTACAAGTCTAACATCTTCCTTTTCTTCCTTTTGCGCCCACTCTTCCATGATTTTTATTTCTCAGACCACCATTGTTCCTCTTCTTTGAATGAGTGGTGAAGGTAGTAGGGCCACTTCCATTCCCATTAGAGGGATGGTCTCTCTCCATCATCCTTGTCTCCTATTGAGTGCATCTCGTCAACAATTAATCAAATTCAGGAATTATATTATTATTGAGAATAGTAGTATTTAATACATACCATGCCCAGGGAAGTCCTCTAAGAGCAATGAGAGTGAGCTCTCAGTCAGCTATGGCTTTTCCAACAGCTAAGAGATCATTCTTGATTTCGGTGATCCTAATGAAATATGATTGGATGGATTCTCCCTTGCCCATGTTGATCTCCTTCAACTTGTTCTTCAAAAATAGAATTTGATTTGCATTGCTAGCCCTGAACATGCTAACCAACTCATCTTACATCTACTTAGATGTGCCCAACTCAAAGATATAAGCAACCAAGTGCTTATGAATAGAATCCCTGATGATCTTATTCGCCTTGACTTCCCCTTTCTTGTACTTTTTCTTAGTGGCAGTCGGTGCATTTGATGGAGGCTCATTGATATTTCCCTGCACATAATCCATGACATATTTCTCTTCCAATGTCAGATCCAAGGACATTTTCCAAGCATTATAGTAAGAGTTATCGATCAACTTGTCATCATATTTGGAATATGATGAGGAGGCCATTGATCCTAGTCCTTGTCTTTTCAACTTCGTTGATTTCTCTTCTCACTCTTGCTTGGGCTTTGTCTTCACCTTAGCTCCGATACCATGTTAATTTCAGTTAACTATGGTATGTTCTATTCTTAGAGAAATTTACTTCAATATTTCTTCTTATTAGCCCGATACAATTTCAGACTATCAATCACATAATCATTTAAATTAAATGTTGACAGAACATAAAATAATTCGACATAAGACAAGCCAATACAAGAGACAAGAATTTTTAATTCTTCTTATTCAGCAGACAGAGAGAGAGAAAATGTCTTTTACAATAGTCAATAGGATGCCCTAGCCAACAAAGACTTTTCTGGTCAAACCAGCCCTTCAACCATCAATGAGGTTCAGTCAAACATGGTCAAACATGACCTTCCTTCAAGGTCAAAATCAGCCCAAAAATTAGTCCACAAAACAGTCAACCCAATAGTCAAAATATGTGGTGAAACATGTCAACGTTGTGGTCAACATTGCAATTAATGTTGCGGTAAAAGGTCAACATTTGACCTCGTTTTCTATGCCTGCAAATGCGTCCTCTCCAAATCATAATTCCTACCTAAAAATCACAGTCAAATAGTGAGGTTTGACCCAAGGTCAATGCTGAGCAAAGCTCCAGAAAAAACCCTAAAACCAGTCCACAATTTCCAGCTTCCTGTTCCACACAAGTGGATGAGAGAGAAGCCTCTAAGGCTATATGAACCAATCAAATGAGAGAGATATGTGTGAGATGAATTAATGATGAAATGAGCATCATGTCTCTCCTTTTTATATCCATGAATATGGGTGTATGACACATCTTTTGAGGCATGTGAACCTACATTAGAAGTCTAGCTGACCTTGAAAATTTGCACGTGTGGAAAATAAATTCAAAATACAAGCTTTGCTCGTCCAAACAAGATGATATTTAGATAGATATTGCCCCTATCCGAAAGAGGAATCCAAAAAAAATATCATCTCCATCATATGAGCAGTGCAACATGGAGTTTGGCCCTATTTTCCAAATTTAACATCAACCCAATCTTCCATAGCAATAGCAGTAACTACAACAACCATTACCAACACATCAACATATTCCTACTCATTATCAACGACAACCAACTTTAGGTAGATTTATCCCCTTCAAGGCAGATCAATATAAAATGATAGTATTCAGCCTTAAGATTTAGTTCGTGGATTGATTTTGTTTGGATGTAAAAAATTGCATCTTACCTAGAAAGACAACGAAATAACAAAAATGTTTGTAGTCATTGAAAGGGTGTAGTATTCTCCATATTGAAAATTGGACAGGATAGGAATCGATCCCAGGATCTTACCCCTACTAATGATTGCTATCTGAACAACCCCCTTTAAGCCACAATTCGATTCATTCCTCCTTGCCAACACTATTCAACTTGGCTTTGATATATCATGTTAAAACTTGGACTGGATAGGAATTGAATCCAGGACCTTTCCATGGTCGGTGGGCTGCTCTGCTACTAAGTTACATATGCCCCTTTCATGATGGGAAACCATTTTGATTCATGATCAAGGTGTGGATTTCTATCTCCAACTTTGGATTTTAATACCCATTTGATTTATTTGATGTACAAGTATTTTTTATTTTGCGGGTTGGATTGCCACTCATCTTAAAATGTATAAATCTAATTTACAATTCTATGTTTGTTTTGCGGGTTGGATTGCCATTGATATTAAAATGTAAGTTTTACCTTTTAGTCTAGGACATGAATCAGTGCTAGGCATATTTAAACTCTGAGAGGTTTGTATCTTCTGATGCAATACCTCTATTTTTAATGTGCTTAGAAAATTCATATAGACAATTTATACTAGTGATCTGGAATTTGAAGACGAGCTAATATACCATCTCATGGTCCATTATTTAGATCTAGCATCCAATAAACCAAATTCACAACAGAAAAATGAAACCAGATACTTGAGTTAGACCTGAGTTTTTGTTGATAGACTTATCAATGATCTTGTAGTCTAATAACTAAGATAAAGAATTTCAAATTATGGTGCAATAATAGACGAGGGATTGGTGTACATAAGAAATAGACCACAATTGGTTATGTAACAATAGGTGTTCCCTGCCTACACTATCAAATATACAATACATTTTGGCTCATTGGTTTTTATCTTTTCTAATCAAGATAACACATTTATTTAAAGGGCACTATCTTAATGGAAGAGCACCTTCCTTGCAAGCATGAGGTTTGTGATTCATTTCCATCATGCCCTAATATCAATTAATCACTAAAGAAATAAAAATATTCACATTCTAAATTTTGTTTGTAATTATGATATTTTTTTATTGTCTCTAGAGAGACAATAATTGGGATTACAAATGTATTGTCTCTATAGAGACAATATGTCTTGAATCACAACTATAGTCTCTTGAGAGACAAAAATGAATTGTCTCTTAAGAGATAATAATGCTTGTGTTTTATATTGTCTTTATAGATACAATTTTTTAAGACAATAATTTGAGACACTCACTAAAATAGATTTTACAAGTTTTCTTGTCTCAAGTTAATACAATTCACTCAAAAATTATCTTAAAACCCCCTCTATGCAGTAGTGTAACACATATAAAGAAAATAATGCAAATACTTGAGTTAAATTATCAAACATGATCAAACAAACAATGTAGACTATATTTCATTGACATGACAGATCAAACAAACAATGCAATATTGTAATATTAAAGCTAATTCCCTACGAGGTAACACAAATCTACATTTCACCATATCTACCAAATAATGCAATATTCTAGTTTTGAAGTGACATAAATCCAGTTGATTGTCAATATTAAAGGCTTTGAGAGTGATTCTATTCATTCCAGGACTACAGATTCACTTGTCCTAAAGATAAACGGATTTTCACAAAATATTAAAAAGAAAAAAAATGTAATGGTCATAATTTGAGCAAGTCTACTATAATAGGAAGCTTTTAAGATAATTAATTACATCTGAATCTATGAAAAAGACTTTTGTTTTCAAGATCAATATCAGTTATCAAGGTATAATCACTTACTTGGTCCATGTGAAACCCATCCATGTCACTCCATCAGACTTGTGGCAACCCATCCATGTCACTCCATTAGACTTGTGGCACCAAATCACTGTCAGTTGTCTTCAATGTATCTTGAAAATTTTTGTATCTGATGATCTTATCAGATTTGGAATTTATAGAACATTTGCATCTTTGAAAGTTATATTCATTGCATTTATCATCTCAAGGAAATGTGAAGCCAATTGTAAATTACTAAAATGTACTCCCAATGCCAAAACTAGCTCAAGTAAATCCTCTAAAATATGTATGTCCATCTGCATATTCTAGATCAAAAAATTGTACTTATAGGCCTAGGTACACTTTGGATTTGCAATCATATTCCAATTTTGAAAAAACTACACAATTTTCCATGCTTGATGCATCAGTATGGTAGCATAAGCTCCTCTACCTACCATGTATAGTTTCCCCGGTATCAGTTACACCCACTCTTCTTGTAAATGTCAAAACAACTTAGCTCAAACTTTTTCTAGGCGTGAAAGTACACAATTGACTGGAAAAAGTTTCTAAACTTTAGATAGAAAGAGAATGGAGCCATTACATTTTCTCTCGTAGAAACAAGAGAACCTGATGGCACTCATTAGCAACTTAGGCATTGTACAATGATAGTCTACATAATATATAGAAATGATCCTAAGTAAATGTGCATCACCATCATTTAACATGACACCATTTTTAAATAAAATAAAGAAAATAACCACACATCTCCTAACAACATAATAGAAATAAACAAAACAAAAACTTCATAATATTCAATCACAATTGCTAAAAGCTTAGAAGGTATTTATGTGACTTGCCTTTCCTATCATTAATTACAATGTGACCTAAAATTCCCCTCTAAAGATCTCAAATTTACATAAC
This sequence comes from Pinus albicaulis, assembly GCA_034641835.2. Lineage (NCBI taxonomy): Eukaryota > Viridiplantae > Streptophyta > Pinopsida > Pinales > Pinaceae > Pinus > Pinus albicaulis. Next base: position 724,285,530 of record CM076583.1, on the reverse strand, counting down.
AAAAAAGACAACACCAGAACGCTATCTGATGTAATATCAAACAAATAAAAAAATAAATCACTGCAACTCCATATCTGCATAAATGAAAATCTTATAGTAATAATAAACCAAAACCAAAAAAACAAATAAACATCTTATGGTAATAATAAACCAAAACCAAAAAAACAAATAAACCAGTTTTGCAGATGGAAATGATTAATACCACATCATATAGAATAGAAAAGGAGATACAGTTCAATGTCACATGAAGAATCTTTATCTGATATCCGTTTCAAATTCAACCTTAAATTCTAAGCATGCAATACTTAAAATGACGACCTTTCATACCAAGTATCACCACAAAATATAGCGTGATTAACACACAAATAAATTCAACCACCACATACAACGTGATTAACACACAAATAAATTTGACTTAGAAGAAGAGAAGGTGGGGCTCTTATTTCAAGATATTTAAGTCGGAATGAAAAAAAGGTACACCATGCATTGTTATAGTGGCAATCCTCTGGTTTTCTTTTTTTGGAACACCTTTATAAGGTAGATTTCACCCACTCCTATCATAAACACTTTCTTGCAAACCATATTCACATCTTCATCCTTGAAGTTGCACTCAGATGGAACTTATATTAAATGAAAGATCATAAAACAAGTAACCACACATCAAAATTTAAAACAATGTAATCTCCTCATTCGTACATATATTAAACGAAAGATCATAAAACAAGTAACTACAAATCAAATGTTAAAATAATAAGTTAAAACCGTGTAATCTGCTCATTGTACCGTGACACTGAAATTTCAAATGTTAAAAATAAAGTCGTTCCGTAATGAATTGTACCGTGACACTGAAATTTCAAATGTTAAAAATAAAGTCGTTCCGTAATGAAAAAAACTACATTGTAACAATGTATTTTCACATTGCTAGTCTGGAAATAGACTTAGTTGATTTCAGAAACTTAAGAGGTATGAACAGACACTCAATATGGGATTTTCCATTTAAAAATACAAAAATACAACTACCTCTGATTAAATTTTTGACTAATGAAAATTCAATAGACATACTATAATTTTCTCCCAATATTGTAAGCACCTTTTCCCACAGCTTCAGATTTTTCCATCAAATTCTCACTTTGACTTCCGGATAGTCTGCAAATAGACTTGTTTATTCCAGAAACATAAGAGATATGAATAAACCTTCAATATGGAATTTTCCATTTAAAAATATCGCTACCATATGATTTAAAACCATTTTCCATTTAAAAATATGTCCAATGATTGAATTGTGCATATATGTGGGCAGAAAACCTCATGAGACAAGGAAAAAAAATCATTGTTTTTTGCATTTAAGGGGAGTTTAATTTGGAGTTGTTTACGGAGGTGGAGGATTTTCCCGGATGACCAAAAGTGGTTGGAATTCAGGAATTTTTTTTAAGAAATCTTGTAGTAACAGTGTTTGAATCATGTTTTTGATGGTGGAAATAGATTCAACACCATCAAAAACCTCATGGGCACCCAAAATCTTGAAGTTTAATAGCTATAACCCGGACTTACAAAAATCCCTGCCATATTTTATTAAAATCTTGCTAGAATTTCCATAATTTGCAGGGAAAAAAAGTAAGTTGGTTAGACTAGACATTTAATTTATCCAAAAGAGGCCAATAAGGTTGAATACACAGAAGATATAACTTATAAGCCATAAATGAAAGTCACCTAGACCTTTGGAAAGTATAACCTCACCTTTGTCAAAGAAACCTCCCACCAAATCTTCTGCTTTCCCGGTTGGTATGTTCGATAAGAAATATCTTTCCTGCTAGTAATGTAGGCAGGCCAAATAAATAGGTAGGCCTCAAGAAGGCAACCCCTGAATGCCACTTGATTGCAAATTTTCGATAACCATTGCTTCCGAACCTAGGAAATATCTAAGAATACACTCACTAGCATTCGAAATTACCACCCTTGAATTACCACGATTCACATTCTTTCAATCCATTATGCAAGTAGGGTTAGCCAATCAGATCGTAAAACTCTTGATTTGATTGGATAAATTCAATGTTTGATCGTCTCTGCTAGAATGGTCTTAGGTCTCCTTGGAAAAAACAAAGTGTGCTTCCATATATAGAGAGTATAAGACGCTTGAACTAGAACTGAGATCTTCCACCCTGGTTCTCTTTATTAATTCAATTTATACTTTTTTGGGTCACCCAATCGGAGCATTGAAATGGATTTTCTATTGGATGAAACCCTTTCAAAAAGCCCCAGGTTTCAGCTCCAGGTTTCATTGTTAAATTGCCAATATTCATTGTACTCACCTTCAAGTTATTCTCGTTGATCTTCTCATGAAACAAACCTTATGTCTGAGCAGGAAGGGCCGAAGAAAAATATGACGACGAGAGCACATCTTGCTTTCCAGGAATGGTAGAGGGAAAAATATCATATAACCAGTGCCATTCTTAGAAATCAGGGTGATGGGAAGCAAGTCCCACCTGCAAAGGCATATTTTCAAGGCGAATTGAGCTTGCAAGCTATATTTTCAGGGTGAATCGGGCTTGAAATGAAATTTGGAGAGGCGAATTTGTGTTTTATTGGGCTTATTTTGAATAATATTGGTGGGCTAGATTACAATATTTATTTTTTTTTTAAATAATTTTTGGGCGTACTATAGAAAATGGGTGTAATATAAAAAAATTTCCCTTCTAAAATATAAAACCCGTTAAATTTCGCCCATGGGCTAAGATTCACCCCTAAAATTTTCTATGAATAAGGGTCCCCAAGACCCTAGTGTACTAGTTACAAAACCTAAAAGAGCTAAAGAAATAGGTAAGGAACCCTACAAACTTGAAAGGGATTTACCAACCCTACTCTCAATAGATATCCCCAAGAGGAATAATGGGAAAATATCTAAGAATGGAGGATAAATTGGAGGAAGTCATGAAGATAATATCTAGAACAAAGTGTGGTGAGTAAAATGCCTAGGTTCGTATGGAAATGTCTCATTTACCACCTCTCTACTATTTTGGAGCTTTTACTGATTTTTCAAAGGATTTATCAGATTTGGAGGAAGAAAAAACTCTAAATATCCCAACAATTTAAGGCTATCTCCAAGCCCAAATTGACCTTCATAAATGAACTAATATCTACACAATCCTTGGTATAAGATCTTTGCATAGGTAAGGTGGAAAGAGGACTCAATATAGTTGAGGTTTGTCTACAATTAATACCCCTAGAAGAAAGTCCAAGTTGAATTAACAAAAAATAAAAGGTGTTAAAAATCAATTGATTATGGGGAACCTTAGAGTGGGGAAGACCCTAGGAAAGGGAAAGTAATGCTTATCCTTGTAACACCTGTAGTATACTCCCTCTAATTTTTGTAATGTAATTGTACTTTGATTATAATTGATTATAAACTTATTTGAATGGCCTAAAGAGTGGGAACAAAAATCCATGATCTGAGGGGGAAAAGGAAGAATAACCTGAGTGGTGTTAGCTAGCACCATTGCTTAATCAAATGCGCAACTAGAAATAATGGTCTTGAAGAATGTTCCATGAGGAACAGGAAGAGACACATAAGAAAAAGGATAAAAATGCACTTGAAAAAAAAAAGGCTCTCTTAGGGGATGAAATAAATGGGATGAAGGAAAAAATTGGATGCTTTGGGGTTGATAAACCACCTGTAACAAAATTTTCCACGCTCTTAGTGTTGAGCATGATTTCCAGTTGGTTTTTCTTGATAGATCCCCTAGATTGTGGATATGTATTAGGGGTGACTGCTGCAAGAAATACAAGTTGCAACTAGTCTATGGTTGGTTGGAAAATTGAGTCTCCCCTTCAGTTGCAACTATTGTTAGATCTCAATTAAGCGTTATTAATTCTGAGGTATGAATATGATGATTAATTCTTCATTAAATTGATGTATAGCTTTGTGATAATCTTGCATGAATGTAGGAAATTGTTGCGTGAAATTAATAAGAAAAAATGGCCTGACTGTTCTGTGGATTATATTGAAATTCTTCCTTGAGGTTGTAAGAAAAATGTCTTTATTTTTATGTGCAAGTTAATATGTTTCATGTGGACATGCATTCCTTTGTGATTACAACTGCTCTCATTTATGTTATAACTTTTCTTTTGAGAGGTCGCAAAAGTTAAAACTTGTACCATAGTGAGAAAAAATAATGCTAATCCTTTAGTCTAGTTTTTAGATCTTGGGTTGCGGAATTTTTAGGAAATATGATCAGAGAAAGATGGGATTCATAAATGCATATTTAAATAGGTGATGTTAGCATTTCCACAATAACTATTCTTCTAGGAGGTTCCAGGAGTTGAAACTTGGATCATAGTGAGGGAAGTCTCGTTGATCAAATTTTAGATCTCAAGTCACAATAATTTTAGAATATATGATCAAAGGAAGTTTATTTTCTTGAATGCTCCTAAAATCATGCATCAAATAGGCCATGTTGCCATTTCTACTATAAATTTTCTTCTAGGAGGTTCCAGAAGGTAAAACTTGTACCGTAATGATGGGAACTTTTGTTGATTATCTGGTCCAATTTTCATATCTTGGATCGTGATATTTTGCGAGACGTGATTAGAGGAAGTTGATATTCCTAAATAATTAGAGGAAATTCCAGCCTAAAAGTGGCCTCCTAAGGAAAAATAATAAACTAATAGTTAAAATAATAAAATAAGAGATGAATTTTGGAGGGAAAAGAAGAAAACTACATTTTTTAACACATTTTTTTTAAATGTAACTTCAATTTTATCAATGTTGTCAAAAGTATGGATAATGGGTTCCCGTTGGATGTGGAATTTAATTCTGCATCTAATGAGTGGCTACACTTGCAATTTGAGTAAACCTATAAGGAGATAGGCCAAAAATACAATTAAAAAAAGTAGTTTTTCTTCTTTTCCCTCCAAAATATTTACATGTGCCTCTTTTTAAATTTAAAGTATTCTGATTGGTTTACATATTATGACATGAAAGTTTCATGGGCACTTTTAGGATAAAAATTCCTTTTATGAAACTCCTAAAATCATGCATCAAAGAGGTCATGTTGTAATTTTTGTTATAACTTTTCTTCTGGGAGGTTCCAGATGTTGAAATATGAATCACAGTGAGGGGAAATCCCAATAATCATTTGGTTCAATTTTTAAAACTTGGACTACGATAATTTAGGATATATGCCCTAAATAATTTTATATATTAGTTTGCATGCAAAGTGTTTGAAGAAATGCTTAAATGGTTTAATGATTCATTGCATAAAAATTTCTTGATGAAATGTCTTGATGAAAATGTTGTTTTATGGATGGGGATTGTATTTTTGTATGATAGCATTGTTGTAGATGATATATGCCTATTTGCATGCAAATAATTTTCTATATTAGTTTACATGCAAAGTGTCTGAAGAAATGATGAAATTGTTTAATGATTCATTGCATACAAACTATTTGATGAACGACCCCAATGGAAATGTTGTTTTGTGGATGGGGATAGTATTGTTGTAGCTGATATATGCCTATTTGCATGCAAAGGTTTTGAAGAAGTGCTTAAATGGTTTAATGATTCATTGCATAGAAATCATTTGATGAAATGTCCAAATGAAAATGTTGTTTGTGGAAGGGATAATATTGTTGTAACATAGAATTTTTGTCACTCGGATATTCTTGTATGCATGCAAATAATTTTCTATATTAGTTTGCATGAAAAGTTTTTGAAGAAATTCTTAAATGGTTTAATGATTCATACAAACTGTTTGATGAAATGCCCCAATGAAAATTTGTTTTGTGGATGGGGATAGTATTGTTGTAGCTAATATATGCCTATTTGCATTCAAATAATTTGAAGAAATGTGTTAAAGCTATCTTAATATAATTTGCATATAAACTATTTGGTAAAATACATCAAAGAAAAAAATCAAAAGTTGCATGATTGAGTGGTATGTTCCAGTTAGTATGATACAAGTGGAATTAGAGCAATGTTTCTGATTTAAATTCATACAAAATGTATACAATAAAAATACTACTCAATTGGTTTTATACAAAGTATTTGAATTTTTTTTTACATGTGAAGTGTTTGAAAAAATGTATGAAAGATGAAATTAAGGATTTTGCAAGTGTGGTCAAGATAAATTTAATAAGGGTATGTGACAAAGTTGTATCAGGGCATATTGTCAAGCCAGTCAAAAGAAAAATAAAATGTTGGGTACCATCTAACCTCTGTAAGTCATTAAAGGAACTAGGTATGTTACAAAATGGTCTCAGAGTTTCCAGGTTCAACACTTGGACTAGATGGGCTCTACGACAGATGAAATGAAGAGGAAAGGTTTTACACTAGACCTTTGTAGATTAAAATTTTGGAACTCTTTGTTATTTAAAAAATGATTATTTTTTGGGTGCAAGTGTTTATTGTTTGTTGAATTTTGTTGGTGATTATTTAATACATGCATATGTTATGCAAAATTATTTTGTTGTAGATTCAAATACACTGATGTTACTTAAATATTGACTTGATTTGACGCAACAAGATAAACATGTAGAATGTTGACTAAATTCCCTAGAGAAGCCCAACAAGGTTGCAAAAATTCATGAATGAATGATGCAATCAAAATTATGAGGAGGAATATATTATCTCTTGTTGGCTTATACTTTTCTTTGATGTTTTGAGAATTTAGCATAAGCTGATGAATAATAGTATAGGCATAATAAAATGCAATCTGATGAAATAATTTAGAGAAACATGCCTATTGAATATATATTAAATAATGATATGCCAAGATGCATGAAGGTATGCTAGGTGAAGGTGTATACCTTCATGCATGCACCTAGATGGGCTTCATGTATTTGTGATGAAATGAAGAGGAAAGGTTTTACACTAGACCTTTGTAGATTAAAATTTTGGAACTCTTTGTTATTTAAAAAATGATTATTTTTTGGGTGCAAGTGTTTATTGTTTGTTGAATTTTGTTGGTGATTATTTAATACATGCATATGTTATGCAAAATTATTTTGTTGTAGATTCAAATACACTGATGTTACTTAAATATTGACTTGATTTGACGCAACAAGATAAACATGTAGAATGTTGACTAAATTCCCTAGAGAAGCCCAACAAGGTTGCAAAAATTCATGAATGAATGATGCAATCAAAATTATGAGGAGGAATATATTATCTCTTGTTGGCTTATACTTTTCTTTGATGTTTTGAGAATTTAGCATAAGCTGATGAATAATAGTATAGGCATAATAAAATGCAATCTGATGAAATAATTTAGAGAAACATGCCTATTGAATATATATTAAATAATGATATGCCAAGATGCATGAAGGTATGCTAGGTGCATATAGTAATGAATGTGCATGCATAAATACTCTTAGTATGTTGTCATAACATGATTTAGATGATTAATAGTGGTTAACGATAACCATGTAACCAAATGATAGAATCTGCTTCACAATAGAATCTGCATCACGAGAGACTGTCATGTGCCTGAATGGTCACAATTTTTATTTTTATTTTTTAGAATATTTACTTCTAGGTAATTTGTATAAATTAAATTCTGGCTATAATTCCAAGAGGTTACTAACAACAAATATCATTTTCTAACCCAACTAGCACTTAACAATTTATCCATTTGTTCTTTCATTTAACTTATCAATTTTTAGTGTTAGTTTATCTTGGTCTATATATTAGTGCTACTGGTTGTGTATTAATACTATTCCTCACCAAACCTATCTATTAGGTGATAGTTTAATAACCTACTCTTTATTATTTCAACGTGATGGTATGGGTATATTTAATTTTTCACCGTCATGGTATGGTATATTTATTGTTGCGACATGATGGTATGGTATACAATAAAATTGATATAGCACATATTCCTTGGTAAAATTTAATAAGGAATGATCATGCTTCGTGCGAACCCCTTTTAACTTACATTATCTGGTATCTAACTTAATACTGCACCTATCTCTCATGCTTCAATGATATGGTTTGATCACTTTTTAAAATTTATGTATGCAAGACCTTTTCCCAGGAACCCAAACATGACACCTGATGCCCACTTGTAATGTATCCTATCTCATGGTGCCACCTCTTGTCTCCCATGTGACATCCCTTACCCCTTCACCTGATTAGTGTTGGGTACTGTACTGTGATACATGAGTGGTCAGGATTGATTTGGGCTGATCCAATGGTGGAACTAACATTCTCTAACCCAAACCATTCCTAAAATATCTGTCATGTTCATTCGACCAATAGCATTGTTGAATTGGTGCCTTTTTCCAAACTCATGGTCGCCTTTCCTTCTCTCCTGCTAGCATCTGGAGAACAATTCGCAGTGCAAATATATCATGGTAAAATTATGAATTAGGTAAGCTATGCCTAGACCTGTTGTGCTCTAGATTTTATTTTCCTACTTGTTATGGTCTATCTTTGATTGATTTTGTCGAATTTAACTCAGGGCACTCCTCACAGTCTTATTGATGACATAGGATCGGACCTGTGAGGAAATCTTCTTCAGTTCTTGTGTAGGTGAGTTTCTAATCATTTTTTTTGTTCCCTAATCAAATACTTAATATAGTCTCTTTACTCTAGTGTTTATTTCTGTAGAGAGACTATTTACTGAGAATTCCTCATTTTTTATGAACCCAAAAAGGGTACGGCAAGGAGGTGGTCGACATCTTTTGGTGTTTGTATTTTCAACTACAAAAACTTCCCAGGTGCCCATTTTTCCATAATTTTAGTTCAAATTCGGTCTAGTGGGTCCCATTATCTTCCAGGTACCCTTGGTAATCACCCATCTATTGCAGTGCATAGGTACGGAAACAGGGTCGCCACCGATATGCTCAAGTAAGGATGGTATATCCGCAACAACCAAGTTTTTTTTTTAAGTTGCTTCATTTAGTGGTAAATGATTTTGTTCACACTTTTCCTCTCTGTTGAACTAATTACAACTCCATTCATTTTTCTTTTTTGTTTTCTAGGTATGTTTTGCGCCCATGGTAGCTTTTGGCTGAGTGTTTTTGGTTGAGCACACCACGATTCCCGATGGATTTCCAACATATACCAATTATTCTCAGGTTGGTGACCTATTCTTGTCTTTAGTTGAATCCTTCATGGTTGTAGGACAAAGTGTCCTAGTGATCTGAAAAATATCAATCCATATATGGAAATATTTGGTTTGTTGAATATAATTTTCTTTATTTTGTTAAGGGGAAGGAATTTGTATCTGCATTTTTTAGTAAGGTTATATCATAGTGAGTTGTGACAGTCATGTAACCATCATTAATGTACTTTGTTTATTACTCAGAAGGGTTTATTCTGAAAGTATTCAGGTTTTTTTTCTCTTAAGGAACTATAATCCCCCCCATGGGTTACTCTACACTTCTTGTTAGTTATTTTGTTTTTTCTACGAGTAATAATATGTTCCAAACTAAAATTAACATTATGGTTTTTGTGGTATTGTAAAACTCTTCTTCAATAATATCGATATAATGGAAATATAATTATGCTTTAATTCATTTTCTAGTTATCTTCCAACAACATGAATTTACTGATATCATTCCTTATGGATTTTGATTACCCTTGTTCATTAATTGAAATTACTTATTAATATCAGATAAGTTAATTATTATTCTTTACTATTGGTAATTCTTATTTTAATTATCTTCTAAGTTATGAAAATTTCGTGGTTTGTATTTTTTTTCTTTCTGTACATATTTATGCATTACAATTCTTGTTCAATTAGTACAACTTGCTTTTATGAAGGCTCTGATGTCATACTACTTCGTATGTTTACTGGTATACCTATATACATTCAATTTATTGTTATAATTGTCTCCCCAGTTCCAATAATTTTCTAAACATAACTACATATATGTGTTGTAAATCTACTTCTACACCGCGGGTTTAAACAGGTTATGATCTAGCTCTTGATCTATACAATTTAGGCTTTACTAGTTCACCTTTATCGTTTCTCTTTAATGTTTTATAGGGGCGTTACCTCCTTCCACCTAATTGATTATATCATTTTATATAAATTAAATCACCCTTTCATCTTAATTGATCTCATATTACTTTTGGATAGCCTATTACCAGAATTTTAGGTGAGCTATAATTCATTGCTCAGTTTTATGGATTTCGAGAAACTCCGAGCGAGCAACTAATGTCTGCTGATAAGTTAAAAAAAATTTATTTAACCAATCTGGTTTAAAGTTATTAACTTCAATCTATACATTTTACCATATGGTATTTTATGAATTTGACTTTAGGATCACCATGGTCCCCATGCCTAAGTTCCTTCCAGGCGTATAAAAAGTTATTGTAACTTTATGCATATACACTTATTTTTAAAACCCATTCACATGTGTCAATTGTAACCATGTTAACAGTTTTCGACATGCTACCTTCTAATCCACATCCTCCTGGTCTATTTATAACTAGTGAACTTTCAATCTAAGAGTTATCATAATAAGCTTAAATGGAGCATTATTTTTCTATATAATTTCTAGTTATCCTCCAATAACTTTGTATTTTAACCAAATCATAATATCCTAGTATATGTTGAGGTCATGACTGAATAAAGCCCTAAGTTCATGAATACGCTGAAGAATCGAATAATTCATATGTAATTCCTTCATATGCAATTTTTACAAAAGTTGTCATCTATGCATGTAGACAACCTACTGGGTACTATAATTTTTCATGACACTTCTTACACTGCTCTATTTTTAGGAATCCATTCTCGCTTCCTTTTATTTTAAAAAAATATACATACATCTATCATAAAGAAACCATGAATATCCAAATCAACAGTATTTCCTTCTATTACACAAATTTAAATCAAAAATATTTTCTTCTATTACACAAATTTAAATCAGTAGTTTCAGAAGCACATAATTTAACTATTATAGCAGAAGTAAATAAATTTATAACCAAATTTCATCTGGCGAATTTCCTTGGGAAAAACACTTTCCACCCAACCTTGAACAGAATCCTCCAGTTCCCCCAAGCCGAGATGTGCTTGTCTGGAATCAACAACCTCTTGTTGTTCCAATTAATGTATTTTTTTTCATTAATTTCCCAACATATTTTTTGTTAGCGGCATCGCTCTTTTCATGGGTCTATCAGCTCACTAGCTAGGATTTTCTTTCCTTTTGACTTTAAAGCTTGTTTTTATCTCCCACAACGCTTTATTCTCCATTGCTCGGTATTTTTCTACAACTAAGTGATTTAAGGGAATTTTTCTCTTCTTATTTTTTTAATCTTGGCAAGAATCTCTTACTCTAGTGTTTTCTTTCCCAATGAATTTCCAGTTTCCACTTTTATTAATAAATAAATTCATTTATTACATCATCATATCCCATTGTTATACCAAACAAATCCACTATGGTTTCTAAGTCCATAAAAATATCTACATAAAAGCACAGGGGTATTACATTTCCCCCCTCTTAGAAATAACATTGTCTTCGGTGTTTATTATTCATTTTTTTCACTTTCTAACAATGTCAGGTAAGCTTCTTGCATGATATCCTCCCGCTCCCACGTAGCCTCCTCAGGTGTAAAGTTCCCCCATTCCACTTTAACCTGAGCGACGACTCGATTACAGAGCATGATCTCTTTCTGATCTAATATGTGAAGTGGCTTTGGTAGAAAGTCTCCTTCAGGTTCCACCTGTATTAGATTCCAATCAACCACATGAGAAGTATCATGAACATATTTCTTTAATAAATACACATGAAAAAAATTATGAATTTTAATGTGACTAGGAAATGCCAGTTGATAGGCCATTGGGCCAACTCTATCCAGTATTTCAAAAGACCCACAAAAGCATGGTGCCAGTTTCACACACGTCTCGGTTCTTAAAGTACTTTTCCTTAGTTTTACTCTTAAGTAAACATGGTCCCCAATGTGAAACTCCTTATGGATTATTTTCTTGTCTGCATAACTCTTTTGTCTGTATTGAGCTGTTTTTGTATTTTGTCTAATATTTTGCACCACATGTTCCATTTCCTACAAAACATCGGGCCCCAATATCACTTTTTCCTAAGGATGAATCCAACTGAGTGGCGTGTGGAATTTCCTGCCACATAAGGCTTCGAATGGACTCATTTTAATTGTCTTTCGGTAGCTATTATTGTAAGGAATTTTTTCTAGATGCAGAAAATCCTCCCATTTGGTAGGCATATCCATGACATACATTCGTAGCATATCCTCCAAAATATGATTAGTCCTTTTTGTCTTCCCATCCATTTGAGGATGATATGTCATGCTGAAATTTAACTGAGTTCCCATGCCCCCAAATAGGAATTTCCAAAACTTGAAGGTAAATTTAGCATCTCTATCTGAAACTACCATCTTTGGTATGCCATGCAGCTGGAAAATTTCCTTCATGAAAATATTAACAATTTGTGCAGTTTCAAAAGTGGATTTCATTGGTATAAAATGGGTTGCTTTGGTTAAAGTGACTACCACCACCATAATGGAGTCATGTTGATGCCTTGTTCTAGGAAATAATGTAATAAAATCTAAAGAAATCACTTCCCACTTCCACTCAGGAATGAGAAGTGGGTTAAGCAATCCACCAGGGTGTTGATGTTCCACTTTTACCTGTTGGCATTCTATACATTTTGCTAAATATTCCGCTAACTCCCTTTTCATGCTTGGCCAAAACAAATCTTTCCTTAATGTTGTTATCATTTTCTAATATCCAGGATGGACTACATATGATTTCTTATGATATTCATCTAGTATCATCTACTTCAAACTACTCACATTGGGAACATACAACCTATTCTTATAAATTAACAGTTTTTCTATGTTCTCTCCATAACCCCTAATTTCTTTTTGTTGTAACCTCTACTGTATTTCCAAGTATTTAGGGTCTCTTGTCATGAAATTTTTAATTTGTTCCATAAAATATGTTTTAATACTGCTAAAATATACCCTCATTACAACATGGGCATGTTTTCTTAAAGCATCTGCAATTTTATTTTCTTTTCCCTTTATGTGTTTAATATCAAAATCAAATTCACTAAGGAATGATAGCCATCTATATTGTATAGCATTGAGATCTGGTTGACTTGAAAAATATTTCAAACTGATATGATCTGTTAACAAGGTTAATTTTTTTCCTAAGAGGTAATGCCTCCACATTTTAAATCATTGATTATAGCAACCAACTCTAGGTCATATATAACATAGTTATTTTCATGTGTTTTTAGTTTTCTAGTTTGATAGGCTATGGATGCATTTTCTTGCATTAAAACCCCCACAAGGCCTTACATACAAGCATCAATGCACATCACGAACTCTTTTTTAGGATATGCAAGTTTCATTATAGGAGCTACTATCTGGGTATAGGCCAATTCATAATGGAACTCACCTTTTCCAGGACAACAAACAATCCTTCCTTAGAAGTAATTTGTCCTAAATATTGTATAATTTTGTCTTTCTAGAACTCACATTTGCTAATTTTTTCATACATTTGATGTTCCCTTAAAGTCTGTAACACCAGTTTCATATGTTCCTTCTATTCTTATTCATTTTTAGAATATATTAAAATATCATCGATGAATACTAGCACAAATCTATCCAGGTATTGGTGAAATATGTTGTTCATTAGACACATAAAGGTTGTTGGTGTGTTAGTGAGACCAAAGGGTAACACTACGAACCAATAATGCCCATATCGATTTCTAAAATTTGTCTTGTGAATATCTTCGTCTTTTATCCGCAATTGATGATAACCAGTCCTTAAATCGATTTTTGAAAATATCGTAGCTCCCCTATCTTGGTCAAACAAGTCATCAATTCAAGGTAGTGGGTATTTATACTTGACATTTAACTTATTCAATTGATGATAATCGATCCACATCCTAAATGTGTCATCCTTCTTTTTCACAAATAGTATAGGGGCCCCCCATGCTAAAACACTGGATTTGATGTAACATTTGTTCAACAGTTCCTGAAAGTGCATTTTTAATTCCATCAAATCTAGTATACTCATTCGATAAGTATTTGTAGATACCGAGGTGGCTCTTGGTACTAAATAAATGGAGAAATATATGTCCCTACAAGGAGGTAAACCTAGAATATCTTCTAGAAAAACGTTTTGAAAATCTCTAATAATTGGTAGAGCTTCTAATTTTACTTTGTATGCCTACTATTCATTATTTTCCGCTTGCATCAGGCATGATGGGCATCATTTCATTGCATTTATCTTTACCTATGTTATCACTCCACCAGATTCCCAAGGCTGAAGAAGGAATACCAACAGAGGTAACCACAGAGCAAGATTTTGACTTGGTAGCTAGCCCTACCAAGTCGGAGATGGCTCTCTCCAAAAGGGTCACAACCAGGAGGGTTGGAGAAATCAGGGTTTTTAGGCTAGATATAGAGAGTAGGTGTTTGTTTTAAATTTGATTTGGTTTGGGTATCACTGGATGAAGAAACTAGATCAAGGAAAGCTAGGTCAAGAAAAATGAGATAGGGTTGCAGGGATCAATGGGGCAAGGTAGGCACAAGGCTTATCACTTGAAGAGGATTGTGATGGATGTTGAGACTGAAATAAAGCTAGGAAGAGCATGTGAGATTTATTCTTCTTAGACAGATGAAAAATGGAAAAAATATGATCAACTCCCCAAAACAGACCATGTGCAAGCATGTATTATGATTATCTAAATTGAAAGAGATCATACCATAGAAATGAAGTGAACATGAATAAATACATTCTAGCATATGATACCAAAGAAAGACAATGATAGAATTCAATACCACAAGTATCCCATAAAATAGCTGTAATTCCTCTTTATTAGTTGGCCAAACTGAGTACAATAGTTCCTTGATCAATTAGCAAACATACAAACTGATTCCAACCCTTAATAAGAGTGAAGAAAGGGAAGATATAGACATCAAAACAACCTTCACTCATCCTCAGGGGTCAAATCCATGAGGTGAGGAAGGAATCCACAAAAATATAAACTAATAGTTGAAGTGTAGGATGGTCCAAGTGACTCACTCCTCATTATATTTAAATTGATTCATATTTGACTAAAGGATAAGTTTACCCAATGAATCTACCCCTAGGTAACTTATCCTTTACATAATTACATTTACCATGATGAATTACATTGATAGTAAAATCATTTTTCGAGGTAAAACAAAAAATTACAGTGAAAAGCCAAAAAAATGAGTAAATTTTCATAAGCATTGTTTTCCTGTCATAAGTGCCCTTGTTGTGTCATAAGCACCCTCCATGTTCAAGGCCACTTTTGGAGGCCTTATCGGTGTCCAAATTGGGCCTAGGATATATTTTTGGAAATATTTTCCTGTCCTCTTTTTGAATATGCCTCCAGTTCTAAAAATGGTGCTGATTTGACCCCTCAAAAATGCAATCTCCCAAGACTAGTATAAGCGCAGTGCGTAGGTAAAAACAGGGGTAGAAACATGTTTTTTTGGTAGTTTTTTGCCTTTTTCACCTCCTGAAACTGCAAATCAAGTTTGGAAAAGTGGTTTTTCTAGATGTATATGTCATTACAAATCTCATGGTGCTTTTATTTCTCTCAAAAAGTGCCCCAAACATAAGCGCAACGCCAAGGACACTGCGCTTATGACTATTTTTCTGATATTTGCATTTGCAGAAAAACACAATCATGTACAGTTTTGACAAAAATGTTGCAACTTGCCTAAATTTTTTTGGAAAGGGTGATGATGAGGTGGCTAGGCTTGGAGTGAAGCCTCAAAAAGTATTTCAATTTTTTCCCCTCCTTTTGCTTGGTTAGGGTTTCAATCCTAGATTTGGCCTTTTGGAGTTTTTCCCTTGCAATTTGGTTCCTCTTGCAGAAGTATTTGGTTATCTTCCTTTATAATTCATTGTCCTTCTGTGTATGGCCTTCTCTGTTCTCTATTATTCTCTCTTTGTCTATGTTCCTCTTCCATATAATCTCTATCTTCCTCCATAGTTTCTGGCGTCCAAAAAACCCTAGGGATGAGGTGGATGGGAATGGGGAGTGAAGATAGGTGTAGGGAATGACGATGAGTCTAGAAAAATTTAAGGAGATGGGGGAAGGGATTATGGAACTTTGGGAGGTGATGGGAGGTCCAAATGTCAAGGGAATTGGAAATGAAAATTTAATTACAGGTTTAGGGAAGGGATTGCCTAGGAATGTAGAAGCCTAGGACTTAGGGCTTTAAGGGAAAGGGACTTAGGGATTAGGAAATGGTAGTGTAAGGGTAGGGATAGGTTTTTTGTTTAGATGTGTAGGAAGGTGTAGCAGGGTATTAGGGCATCAAATTGTGAATAAAGGGATGAATCTAGGGCTTCATTACTTGTCCAAGTGCCAATTTTCCTTAAGATCAAAAACACTATGAAAATGTTGTTTAAGAGTGAAATGAGGAGGTAAATATCATGTACTTACTTGTTTGGAGGTTTGAAGAACTCTTTTTGAAGTCTAAGGGTGATTTTTTTCAACTTGGGTGATTTTCTGGCCCTTTCTGGTCATAAGCACAGCGCTAGAAGGATAAGTGCCCTCTGTGCGCAACACCTTTTTGTAGACCACATTTGGAGGCCTTCCCGGTGTCCAAATTGGGCCCAGGATAGCTCGTTGAAAATATTATCATGAATGATTTCCAAATATTCCTTTATTTTTCAGAATGGACTTGATTTGACCTATAAAAAATTTATTCTCCCAAGACTGGTCAATTTTTGTTTAATGAGGGTGCATAAATGTAGATTGTTGTTGAAGGCAACCTTTGGAGGCCTTTCTCAACTCAAAATTGAGCTCATGATAGCTCATTGGAAATATCTTCCAGTATAGTTGTCATTTGACTTATCAAGAAAGTCATTTGGACACTCCAGCTAGGAGAAAATTGTATTTTCCCAAGGTCACTACAGAAGTGCAACAACTCTCCTGTGGCACCTATATTTTTGACATTTCTCCAAAACCATGACACCTGTGTAAAAAATGGAGGTTTTTATTCCTTGACATATGATGGACAAAATATTCTCTCACTTTTTTCAAATTCATCTCTGTTTGGTCAGGAACATAGTTTGAAGAAAAACTAACCCTATGTGTGGCAAATGATTTGTCCCTTGGAATGATTTCTTAAAAAATGATGGAGACATGATCTTATGAGTTTGGAATGGCCTCATACTTACTGATATGACCTACCTTATGCCTCCTCTACTCAGATGTCTCTGATTCCATAGAAAACCCTAGCTCATTGGGAGAGGAAATTAGGGTTTAGTGCTTGTGGAAAATGATGATTTGGGCACCCTTGGGAAAATACAACTCCCTTTGACATTTGATTTACAATTGATGGACTAAAAAATCTTTCACTTGGACATTTTATGTGTTTGCATGTGGAACTATGAGTTGGCAGCCTTGGGAACCAAGTGCTTATTACATATTTAATGACATAAAATTACATAAAAAAAATAAAAAAAATTACATCTTTGTTTTTGAAATAAATATTACATCTTGGAATGAAACTCACACTTTCAAATCAAATTACAACTTTGGAAACGATCTTGGAGATCATATTTATATGGTAAAGAGACATTACTTGGGATCACTCTCATACTTTGCTTACCTTATGCAAATGCAATGGTGTTTTATTTGGACCTTGGAGAATGAAACCTAGAGACCTAATGAGACATTGAGTGACCAAGACTTCATTGTGAATTTGAATAACATAATGACATAGTGAAATACGCTTTCAAGGGTGATTAATACTCAACAAGACATGAAGGTGGGCCATAAAATGGGATTTTGCGAAGGAGAGTGAAATTTTGAGACTAGGGCTACCATCAATGAAACATTTTTTAGCATGACCTAATGGAATGATATAAAAATTTCAGAGTGGGACACCTAAAATGAGAATGAAAAGAGTGATTTCAATCACTGATGGTAGAATGCATATTCTGACACTAACTTCCTGTAAATTTGAAAATTTTTGGACCGATACTGATTTTGGTTTTCCTATAATCAATCTAGTTTTCTCATCTTGACTCATACAACTCACTGTATTTTTCAAACAATTTATCACATCCCATTGTTTTTCCAACCAATTCATCCCATAATATCCCAAAGGAAGTATGTTTAGATTAACCTCAATGGAATAACTGCTTAAATCAATGGAACATTATCGTATTTTGATGGTTACCTTCCTTTTTGTACCAATTACTAGCTGTACTAACCATGAATTTTTGAATTTTTCAGCTTTTAGTTTACACTTTTCCACAATTTGAGGGCTAACGTAACTTAGAATAGCCCCATGGATCAATTAAAACATAAGCAAATTGGTTGAAATTGGTACCTTCAATCTCAATCATAGTGGATTTATGTTCATCTTGTCTGCCTTCTAACATCGCATTGATCTTGGGAATATTTGTGGGAATATTCTTGGCAATATCATTCACCGTTGTTGCTTCATGGACCGCTTGAATATTATGTATGGATCGAGGATTATGCGGAAAATATCTTAAAAAGTGTGGTTCTCCGCAACCCCAAAAATTCAATGTCTCTCTTTCTTTAAGTCCACTACTCTTTTTTTATTCAATTCTATGGCCTTTGACCTAGTGTGAGACTGTGCAAGTTGACATATATTTCCCTTGCTAAATTTTTTCCTTGGATGATCCTTCCCAAAATTCTTCAAATAAGGAGGTTTTTGTCTTTTTGTACCTATTCCAGTCTTATTTATGTCTTTAATTTTCCATGGTCTGAATACTTCATTTCTATTTTTGTACTGCGAATAGCATAATCTGGCTTTGGTAACTTCCTCATCCATTTATTTCTAATTGATGAACTCAATCCTTTCCTTGTACAGGGCTGGTAAACAGTTCAAAAACCGCCACACTTTGGCTTTTTCTTCCTTGAGATAGGGAACATACCTCAATAAGTTAGTGAATTTTGTTACTAGTTTGTCGATAGTTAATTTTCCTAATCATAATTCATGGAACTCCTTGGCACAATCATCATAATATCTCTCATTCAAATACCGAGACTTAATTTTTTTTTGGAACTCCTCCCACAAAAATGTATTTTCTTCCAACTAGTGTACACTTTTTTCCTCTTCCCACCAAAGGGTAGCTTTTCCCTGTCGCTGGTAAATAGCTAGTCGTGCCTTAAAATTTCTCTCATATTCATATACTTGAAAATATTTTATCATATTCAGAAGCCATGCTTATGCATCTTCCTCTTTTTCCCCATCAAAAGTAGGGGGTTTGATTTCCTAAAATCCCCTTGTAACTTGATTTTCTTATTTCCTTTCTGTACTTTTGGATATTTCCTATCTGACTCACCTCCACTTTCAAAATTTTCTGATTCTTTTTCCACCCTTTTCCTTTTCATTTCTTCTGGTTTTATACTTTTGTAACTTGACTTATCAGACAATTCTCTTATCATTCTCTCCTCTCCTCATTGGCCTTCTGTTAGGAATCTGTAATTTTAGCAGATTGTTGAGACTAAAACTATAGAAACAACATCGTTTCAACCAACTTTGGGATTCTAGGATCTAGCCCTCCTGAATCCGGAGAGGGATCTCTCCAATAAGTACAAAGATGGATTTGTCTTTGAAGTTTGGGGTTATAATATTAGGCTAGTTATGAAGGCCAAGGGTTTGTTTGTTTTTTGGGTGGTTGAGCATGATTACTGTTTGAGGTGGAAAGTTCTGAGTGCAAAAAGTTCCAAAGGTGAGAAGTTGCAAGCAATCAGAGTAAGCTTCGACCAAAAAGATAGACAATTGCAGGTTTTAGTCCATTGGGCTATGGAGTCATAATAGGATTTAATTGAAACAGCAAGAGGCAATAGTGGTATATGGGGCAAGTCATCTATGTCTAAGGATATCTTTAAGTTTTATTTATGGAATGAAATGATACAATAAGAAGGAGAGATAAACGGATGCAGAACAAGAGCATCCCGGGATCTGATAAGTACTTTTAAAATAGTCAGCCTTTGACATGGACTCAAGAAAAACATAAAAGTAAACTAGGATCTGGTAAGTAATTTTAAACTAGCCAGCCTTTGATACACTTTCAATAGAAAATATTTTAAAACAAAGGGAAACTTGGAAGCAACCTTCGGAGTAGAAACTAGAGGGCCGGGCTCACCACAAATCCTCTCCTAGCTCTTCTTTACTTAGTTACTTTCAAGACAAACACAAAGATAACACATAATGGCCTAAGATCTGGTAAGTACTTTTAAACTAGCCAGCTTTTAACACATTCCAAAGGGAAACATCCAGATAGTTGTGGGGACAAAAATGGGACCAGGGCTCACCATATCTTCCTCAGTTCATCTTCACAAAACATATACTGAAAATAAAATTTAAGAATAACATTCAGCTAAGACAATAAGACGAGGGAACACCAACATTCCTATGCTTAAACTGAATTAAATCATTCCTAAATAACACAGATTGGAAGAAAACATATATATAAATATTTTCAGTCAGAGAAGGTTACTAATATACAGTAGGTCCTAACTCTATGCATGTTGTTCTTTATAAGAGAAATTGGAACACAGTGAAAACAGAAAAAAAAAAATGACAAGTTACAATAAGAGAAACATCACCGTTAACATAGACCAAGATCCCATAAATCAGCTTGTATTGATGCTCCAAACCAGTTACAGCTTTAAGTCCAGTTCTTTAGTTTAGCAACCATCTACACATCTTAGCCTAACTTATCTATTACAAGCAGAGCTCCAAGAGCCAGTGAACACTATTTACAGTCAAAAGTTTAAGCTTAAATGCATATCAAAGTTCTGCAACCAATCCCTCACTCATATTCTGAAGAAGTATATATAGAAGGATGAGGAGGTGAGATCTAATAAAAGATCTCAATTACAATTAATACAGACTTAAATGGTTTTTGGGCCTTTGAGGGGCTCAATGAAGAAAATTACATACATATCCTCTATATTAAATGTTTGTACATAAAGATTAAGCTCTGTGGGAGCTTTTTTTGACCTTTGAGGCTTTGTGTGATGTCGGGGTTACTTTGCAGATATTATTTGCATTAATCTTCCCTACAGAAGTAACTCTCTAGTTGCGCTGAGGTGAATATTTTTATTTGATCAATAACTTCGGCCTCTGATTGAATGCTTTGAGGTACAGGTGGCGCCGTGGTAGCTAGAGGGATCAATTTGCCTCAATTTGTGGCAGTGGAGGGTTTCCCGTTGGTAAAACACTTCAAATTCTATTTAAACTGTGTTTTTCTTGGGGATTAGGCTTTTGATAAGCATCTTAGACATAATCCCCAAAAATCTGTCCTTTAATCCTCTATTCTGGTTCAATTTGATCCCCGTCACTGATACTCTGTGATTTGTGACTGACTTGCTGTGTTTTTTGCTGATAAACAGGGTTGCGCAGGGTTATGTGGCATCAATGCCTAAGGAAAACACTGAAGAAACATGAAATTATACTCTGCGAAGGATTTCCTTTGATGAATCGAAGGCAGGAAGATCGTCATCCTCCGCCCTCGAATTTTCTTCGAAAATGGCACGAAAACCATTTAAAACCTGCAAAATACAAAAAAATATTATAAAATCCTACATATATAGGTTTACTTCTGCAGAGGACACGTGGAGGAAGCATGGCCATTGGATGGCATCATCCAATGGTCGAGATTTATTGGAGGAATCAAAGGGAAGGCGGAAGAAAAGATTAAATCAGAGTCGTCAATCGCGTAGAGATCGACGGTCGGGAGCAAAGGGGAAAGTCAAAAACGGAGAATCGTTGACTGCGCGATGGAATATGGACCATCGATCATCGATCTGCAGATCAGATCGACGGCGGAGATTAACTGGATGGCACGCCATAGCCCAGTTAACTATTGGCCATCTTAGGCGAGCGATAGCCGTTGGATGGCCCGCCCTAGATCGGACGACGCACGGCAATATCACTAGGCGTCTGCGTACGAACGATAATGCATGATGAGCAAGTGGTTTTGAAAAAGTACAGGGGACGCGTGTCACGCGATGTATGGAATCGCTGGCGATCAGGGAAAAACCGCCTTTGCCCAAAGGCTGTGTGATGAAAACCACGCGGTTTCGGCAATCGGCTAGTGGAATGTGGGGACCACTGGGAGACGGACTCCACACCGTCCGATCTGCAGATCAGATCGACGGTGCGGAATGAATTAAATTTGAACTGGTGGGGATTTATAATATAATAATAAAACCGACGAATTTTCAATATAAACCAAGGTTTTAAACTATAGCCGACAAATATTAATACAAAACATGGCTTGGCGCCCGATTGCGGGGCCGCGGGCGCATGGGAAATGATGTGACCGAGAGTCGATGGGAAAATGGGTCTAAGACTAAGCTCGAGGGGCTTAAGTCCAAAATGTGGGTTTTTTTATGGTTTTCCAATGATTTTCAAAGGAAATGAGGGTTCTAACAAAGTTTAAAAGTGGGTTTTAAACCTTATAAAAGTGGATTTTCATGAATGGAAGAAGAGAACTTATGAAAAACAGAGGAATTTTATGGAGAAATAGGGAAGCAAATGAGGGTTAGTTTTAGAAGAAGGGGAAAAAGGGAAATGGTGCTTGCAACAGTTTTCTGGCTTGGAAATCAACAAGATTTCTAAGTGTAAAAATGGGAACAACAGTGAAGTTCGGACAAAGGATAGGCATGAGGCCTTCAAGAGTCTTCAAGAGCCAACAATTTTTAGCAATGAAATTTTTTCCTTGAAGGCTCAAAATTTTTTTAGCCATCATTTGGTATAACAAATTTTATAGCTGGCTAACACCTTCAACAAAAGTTCATTACTGCTCCATCGATGGGCCAACTCTTGTTGCAAATTTTTGATGACATCCACAAATTGAGAGGGTGTTGGATTACTACCACTTCCCAAATCAACGTACAATCCTTCACCACCTGTAATGGCTGGAGGAGAATTCTCCATCATTATGTTTCGGTCTGTGTTACTCGGGTACCTTATAAACAATACAACTATTATCAGTATCTTATATTTATACTGTTATTAATATTTATTTTCAATATGGGGGTGCATTTAAAACCCATTTTAGTAGTTTGGCTCTAATAAAATTGTGTCATGTGCCTAAATAGTCACATTTTTTTTTAGAATATTACTTCTAGGTAATTTGTATGAATTAAATTCTGGCTATAATTCCAAGGGGTTACCAACATAAAACTATGTTTTCTAACCCAACTGGCACTTAGCCATTTATCCCTTGGTTCTTTAATTTAACTTATAAATTTTTAGTGTTATTTTATCTTGGTCTATATATTAGTGCTACTATTTGTGTATTGCTAATATACCTCACCCAACCTATCTGTTAGGCGATAGTTTAATAAACCATTATTTATTATTGCACCATGATGGTATGGGTATATTTATTGTTGCTCCATGATGGTATGGTATATTTATTGTTGCACCGTGATGGTATGGTATACAATATAATTGATATAACACATATTCCTTGGTAAAATTTAATAATAAATGATCGTGCTTGGTGCAAACCCATTTTAACTTACATTATATGGTATCTAACTTAGTACTGCACCTATCTCTCATGCTTAAATGATATGGTTTGCGCTCTTTTTAAAAATTGTGTACACGAGACCTTTTCCTAGGGACCCAAACATGACACTTGATCCCCACTTGTAATGTATCATATCTCGTGGTTCCACCTCTACTCTCCCATGCGACATCCCTTACCCCTTCACTTGATCATTGCAGGGTATTCTACTGCGATACGTGAGCCGTCATGATTGATTTGGGTTGATCTAACAGTGGAATTAACATTCTCTAACCCTAACCTTTCCTAAAACCTATCTCTTGTTCATTCAATCAATATCATTGTTTAACTCGTGCCTTTTTCCAAACTCATGGCCACATTTCCTTCCCTCTTGCTAGAATTTGGAGAAAAACTAACAACACAAATATATCATTGCAAATTATGAATTAGGTAATCTACACCTGGACCTGTTGTGCTCTGGATTTTATTTTCTTACTTGTTCCATTCTATCCTCATTTGACATTGTCGAATTTAACTCAGGTCACTCATTGCAGTCTTATTGATGATAGATGAGAAGACCTGTGAGGGAATCTTCTTCAATTCTTACGCAGGTGAGAAAATAATATTTTGTTTGTGTTCCCTAATAAAATACTTAATATAGTCTCTTTACTCTACTTTTTATTTCTATAGAAAGAGTATTTATTGAGAATTCCTCATTTTTTATGAACCCAAAAATGGTACGACATGGAGGTGTTTGGCATCATTTGGTGTTTTTCTTTTCAACTATATAAACTTCCCAGCTACCCATTTTTCCATATCTTTAGTTCAAATTCTGTCTACTTGGTTTCATTATCTTCCAGGTACCCTTGGTAATCACCACTCTATTGTAGTGTGTAGGTGCGGAAACAAGGCCACCACCGATATAGTAAGGTAAGGATGGTATATCTGCGAAAGCTGCGGGTTTTTTTTTTTAAGTTGCTTCATTTAGTGGTAATTGATTTTTTTCGCACTTTTCTTCTCTGCTGAGCTAATTCCACCTTTATTCATTTTTATTTTTTGTTTTCCAGGTATGCATGTGCGCCCATGGTAGCTTTTGGATGAGTTATTTTGGTTGAGTGCACCATGGTTCTCGATGGATTTCTGAAATATACCAATTATTCTAAGGTTGGTGACCTAAGATTTTTTTTAGCGGAAACCTTCATGGTTGTAGGACAGAGTGCCCTAGTGATATGAAGAATATCAATCCATATATGGAAATATTCAGTTTGTTGAAGATAATTTTCTTTATTTTGTTGAGGGGAACGAATTTGTATATGCATTCCTAAGTAAGGTTATATCATAGTGAGTTGCGACAGTCGTGTAACCATCCTTAATGTACTCTGTTGATTACTGAAAAGGGTTTATTATGAAATTATTCAATGTTTTTTTCTCTTAAGGTACTACAATTTCCTACACGTTTTACTCTTTTTTTTTCACGAGTAATATTATGTTCTAAACTAAAATTAATGTTATGGTTCTCATGGTATTGTAATACTATTCTTCAATAATATTGATATAATGGAAATATTATTACGATTTTATTCGTTTTCTGTTACCTTTTGACAACATGGATTTAATGATATAATTCCTTTTAGGTTCTAATTACCCTTGTCCATTAACTGAAATTACTTATTTGTCTGACATAAGTTAAGTAGTATTCTTTATTGTTGGTAATTCTTGTTGTAATTCTATTCTGAGTTATGAAAATTTCGTGTTTTTTATTTTTATTTTTCTTTCTGTACATATTTATGCAATACAATTCTTGGTCAATGAGTGCAACTTGACATTATGAAGGCTATGATGTCATACTACTTCGAATGTTTATTGGTATACCTATATACATTCAATTTATTGTTATAATTGTCTCCCCTGTTCCACTAATTTACAAAACATAACTTCATATATGTGTTGTAAATCTACTTGTACACCGCAGGTTTAAACAAGTTATGATCTAGCCCTTAATATGTGCAATTTAGACTTTTACTAGTTCACCTTTATCATTTTTGTTTAATGTTTTATAGGGAATTACCTCGTTCCACCTAAATGATCATATCGTTTTATATAAATGAAATCACCCTTTAATATTAATTGGTCTCATATTACTTTTAGATAGCCTATTACCAATATTGTAGGTGAGGTATAATCATCGCTCAATTTTATGGATTTCGAGAAACTCTCAGCGAACAACTAGTGCCCGTCGGTACAGTAAATTTTTTTTATTTAACCAGTTCAGTTTAAATTTATTAACTTCAATCTATACAGTATATCGTATGGTATCTTATGAATTCAACTTTAGGATCACCACGGTCCCCATGCCTAAGGTCTTTCTAGGCCTATAATAAGTTATTATAACTTTATACATATAAAAATATTTTTAAAACCCAGTCACCTACATCAACTGTAACCCTACTAATGGTTTCTGACATGTTACCTTCTAATCCACATCCACCTGGACTATTTATAACTAGCGCTCTTTCAATCTAACAATTATCATAATAAGCTTAAATGGAGCATGATTTTTTTTTAGATGATCAAAAAATACAAAAATCATAGTTTAAAAGTTAGAATAGAATATTTAATTATTTAGGATATTTAATAAAATATTGGAGACACTTTAGAAATAGAAATTGTTGTAAAATATATGGCATTTAGAAAAATGTCATTTCTTAGGCTCCAATATAGGAAAATAGTTAGTATATTTCTTAGGATGACATTTAATTTAAATGGACACTTGTTAATTTAATAAGTGATCCATAACTAGAATAGGTTAAGACACTTAGCTTATATACAACTCATTCTCCTGATTGCGAGAGTGTTCGAGTGTTCGAGTGTAAACTTTTTCAAAATTTCTTATGTAATTATTTTTCCTGATTAATAAAATTGTGCGTCTAAGGACACTTCTGCCAATACATTTTTGTATAATTTCTAGTTATCATCTAGGAAATCTGTATTTTAACTAGATCAAAATATCCTAGTATATTCTGAGGTCATGACTGAATAAAGCCCTAAGTTCATGAATACGCTAAAGAATCAAATAATTCATATGTAATTCCTTCATCTGCAATTATTACAAATATCTTCATCTATGCATGTAGACAACCTACTTGTTGAACTATAATTCCTAGTACTAAATTTTTTCACGACGCTTCTTAGACTACCTTATTTTGATGCATACATACTCTCTTTATTTTCTTTAAAAATAATATACATACATATGTCATAAAGAAACCATGAATATACAAATCAATAGTATTTCCTTCCGTTACACATATTTAAATCAATAGTATTTTCTTCTGTTACACAAAGTTAAATCAACAACGTTTTCTTATGCTACACAAATTTAAATCAACAATATTTTCTTCTGTTACACAAATTTAAATCAACAATATTTTCTTTTGTTACACAAATTTAAATCAACATTATTTTCTTCTATTGCACAAATTTAAATCAACATTTCCAGAAGCACATATTTTAACTATTATAGTAGAAGTAAAGAAATTTCTAACCAAATTTTATCTTGAGAATTTCCTTCGGAAAAACACTTTCCACTAAAATTTG
Organism: Pinus albicaulis; assembly: GCA_034641835.2. Classification (NCBI taxonomy): domain Eukaryota; kingdom Viridiplantae; phylum Streptophyta; class Pinopsida; order Pinales; family Pinaceae; genus Pinus; species Pinus albicaulis. The sequence goes on along the minus strand of CM076583.1, from coordinate 724,258,453 downwards.
AATCGAATCCTTCAATACCTCCCCCCGAGCCGATATGTGCTGGCTTGGAATCAAAAACCTCTTGTTTTTCCAATTAATGTATTTTTGTACATTAATTTCCCAACAAATTTTTCCTTAGAGGCATCCCGCTTTTCAGGGGTCTTCTAGCGCACTAGCCTAGAATTTTCTTTCATTTTTACTTTAAAGAATATTTTTATCTCCCACGTCACTTTATTCCCCCTTACTCAGTATCTTTCTATAACAGAGTGATTTAAGGGATTTTTTCTCTCTTTTTTTAAATCTTGGCAAGAATCTCTTACTCCAGTGTTTTCTTTCTCAAGGAATTTCAAGTTTCCACTTTTATTAATAAAGAAATTCATTTATTACATCATCACATTCCATTGTTTATACCAATAAGATCCACTATGGTTTCTAAGTACATAAAAATATTTATCTAAAAGCATCAGGGTACTACAGAGACAATAGAATATGCATCTTGATCTCTATCTCCATATTCTTGCAGTTTTTGTTCTAGTTGATCTACCATCTTTCTTAGATATTTTTATTATTCCAATCCACTTATGAGTTCTCCTTCATAATATACTTCTTCTTCAACTATAAACATTATCTCTCCTCTTTCATTATCAGGAATGCTTTCATAATCACTGTCTTCTTTAAGAGTGCAAGCCTTTTTTTGGCATTTTATTTTATTTTATAAACATTAGATTTAAATTTCAATTCATCATCATTATCATTTGCATAGTTACATTTAAAAGAATAGTTTCCTATTCTTCCATATTCAAAACATATAAATTAAAGCCTGAATTTCCTGGTTCCCTTCTTTAGATTTCTGAAAAATTTGGCTTCTTCTTCATCTAATTAATTACTGGAGTCTTTATGAGTCCCTTGCTTGCTTCCTTCCCTTGTTGCTTTCAATCTAACTTATCTAGTTCATGTATTATCCTTTTCTATTCTTAGTTCATATGCAGTAGAGTTCCATGAATGATATCCTTGCTTAACTTTTACATGTTAGATAGCTCTTCAAGGGTTGCATTGTCACTGCGATAATGACCCTCCAAAAAATTTTCCTAAGTCAATTTTGGAGCCTACATGAATTGTCGTTTCAAGCCCCCTAATGTCGTCATGTTTTTTGATTTGTTATTTTTGTGTTTTCTCCTAGTGTCACATCCTCCTAAGTCAATGTTTCTCAAGTGTCATACATAACTCTTAAAAGCGCTTGTGTTATCTAGCCCATGATTAGGTGAATTCATGAATTTTATTTACTTAGAAACTATCCTTTTCACCATGCACACACTCAAAAAGAACTCAAAACCACACAAAAAGAAAGAAAAATCAAGAAAAATTCCCTTTAAGGCAAAAGTGGAGTTTTAGTTGACGAATACTTTCTCTTGGGTTGAGTGCACTCCTTCGGGTTGAAGAAGTGCACCCTCCTTGAGCGCACTCCTTCAGGATGAAAAAGTGCACCATCCTTGATCACACTCCTTTGTGTTGAAGACATGTGCCCTTATTGAATGCATGGATGACCTTCTTGTTGCATGTGGCCATGCTCATAGAAAATAAGAGCTCACTTAACTTCCTTCAACTAATCCATTCACAATATCACAAGTGGTCATCATGCATGAAACACGTTTGCATGCAATATATTTTAAATTAACCCAGCTAATCATTCATCTTCATAATAATTCTCATCTAGGTTGGGTGCACTTCTATCGATCAAGAAACTCTCTCTTGATATACGTTACAAGTAAGTTTTGCATGTTCAATCTATTCATTTCCTTCCATGATTTCACTATCGATCTTCTTTTTCACATTGTTGTTTCTTTGTTTTTTAGTTTTTTTATTGGAATTTATATTAAATCTTGTTTCTACAAGTGCTAATTTGTTGTCGCATGCTGAAACTCTACACATTCCTCAAATTTTCACATTCTATCATTATTTCAACAATGCCCATAAAACCTTGTAGATCCTTCTTCTTCTCATTTCTATCACGAAATTTTGTTGTTAGACTTGTACTTGAGCTTTCCTCTAGTAGAGTGCACTTCTGGAAACCAAAGTCTGATAAGCTCTGAAAACTGCATCCAAATTACAAAATTTAACCTCTTGAGTGCACTCCTTCATTATGAATAATTGCGCCCTCCCTAAGCGCATGAGAGCACCATGAAGGCTTGAATGATTTTCCTTTGTCCCTTCGACATCCATCATTACACCCTTATTCTCCTTGAGTGCATGAGCGCACTATGAAGACATGTTCTTTCATCCCTTCAAAGTGCGCTAGTGTGCCCTCTCTTTGTCTCTTTGTGTGTATGAGCACACCATGAAGGCTTGAAGACACATACTTCATCTCTTTGGAGTGCGCCCTTGCACCTTAAGGTTTTCTTTCTCTTGCTTGATTGCATGAGCACACTACGAAGCCCCAAATGACCCTTAACTCCCATTTGTGCTTTGAAATTTCTCTCTCATATTTTTCATGCCTATTTTCTTACGCATGAAAGTGATTATGTGTTGTCGTTGATAGATTTAAATTTTGAGTTACATTTAATGGCTCTTTGAATATGATTTTCTGAGATATTTCTACAAAGTTAGGATTTCATTAAGCTAATTTTGTCATCATGAGTGTGCTTCCACAAACATGTGTTCAAGCTACAAGTATTGTCACTCTTTCATCATTTTTTGGAGCCTTGCCTTTCATGACACATAAAGTGACCTCAAAATAAGCCTCATAAGCAAGCATTGAGGAAGCAGTTGAAGTGACAAATCCAACCATTCCCATATATTCAAACATGCAATGATTCATTGATAAGTCAACCGAGATCACATGGGGCAACATAAAAGACAAATTCAAGCAGAAAATTTTTTCTGAGAAATTGGAAGACTTGCAAGCACACATCAATATTAAGAGGTCTGTGATGCATAGGATTGCATGCAGATTCACGGTCATCCCTTGTGTAGAAGTGATTGAGTGGTTTATCACACGCATGCATGACTCTCATCTCGTTTTTCGTAGTAAAAGTGGTGGTTAGCTCGCCACCTATTATGTAGAAGACATGCAGACCTACTACAAGTTTCCCAGGCCCACAGAATATGTAAATAATGACTTCTACATTAGATGGGACGATATCGACACAAGTGACATCATCAAATCATGGTGTCGAGAACCTGCTAAGTTCCGCCATTTCCCATCTGCATTTTATTTGACCAGGATTCTCATAGATGTATATCAATATCTTATTGGCATGTGTTTTCAGCTGCAATGGAAGAATACTGCTAAGGTGTTTGAGGAAAATTGGATATATATGCTTAATATGGTGGTAACCTATGGTAAAGTTTTCAATTGGGCAGATATATTGTCATTTGATTTGTAGTGTCATGTGGGGAAGGAAAAAGCACCCTTGAGGGCGAATGAGGCATTGGAATTCTATATGTTTGCATTTGTTTTATATGGAATCTAATCACAATATGATTTCCCAACAATGTGCTGGAAATGGCCCCCCAATAAAATTTTCCATTTCACTTCCACTGTAGAGTGTTGCTGGAATCAAGCTTCAAAGGTGCATATGACAAATTGGAAAAACTCTTCTTTGCAGTTATTTTCCATATGATATTGAAATCAATCCTCCTTGCATGACTGGATAGATGAAGGAGCCACTACAAGATATCACAGATTGGTTTGCAGTTCTTGAGGGTACATATAACATATGTTTTGGATGTTGTATATCCCCTCATCTCATGCCATGATATGTGACCAACAAGGTGGTCTTGTAGGAAGTAGAAAATGATTTGAACAAGGGATTGTCAACAGTTATTCATGAGAGGAAGAAAGCCCCTTGGGACACCTTCCCTTTAAGGATCATATTATATGAGTTGAAGAGCGAGAAGGCGAAAACTATAGAAATACAAGAGTTGGATCACTTGCACTTTGGAACTAAAGAATTTCATGGATATGATCCCGAGAGAGTGTGAAAGAAACATTGGAAAGGATCGCTTTCAATTGGCGGTATTCATCTATGTCTACAATAGAATATGAGAAGGTGACGAATTGGTACAATGAAGTTAGAAAGACACATCTAGGGATGGAGACCAGTTCACCCCAAGATCCACTAGCTCAAGACATGTAGGTGCAAGAGATAGAACAGATAACCCCTCAATCAAAGAGAGTATCTCCTATGAAGAGAATTAGGTATGATTTGATAGGATAAATCAGCAAGAAATGGAAAGTTGATCCTTTTAACATAGTAGCTATTCAAGAGGAATGAGAGAGGAGAGAATTAGAATAAGAGGAGAAGATGAATCAAGATGAGTTGCTAAGTAAGCAACATGAAGAAGAAGAGGAAATGAAAATAATATAAGGAACAATAAAGGCGGTCCCACGAGGAAGAAGAAACACAAATACTAGAATAAGAATAATTGACTCGGGGTATAGAGGAAGAGTTGGAGGAAGAGGATACCATCCAACTCATAGATGATGAACCAGGTTCTCCAGAAGAACTTCCTCTCAGAGTGGTCATATTCCATTTGGATAAATGGGAATCACACCTACACATCCACATAGAGTCATGGATGTTTCCAGTGTCATTTTTTATCAACTCAAGAAGAGGATCGTGCAACAGAGGCATATATACTTCCCGAATGATCCTCAAAATCAAATCTCGATTTCTACAAAAAAGGTGATAACTGCCAACACTAGAAAAAATTCTAGGGAAATCATGGTGGAAACTTGTTTCTTTTGTTATAGCAGCATAGGACAGCTTTGGATATATGTTGAATGAGAATGCTATATTAAGGAGATAACTTTTTGTAGTGAAGTAGCAGGTGGAACACCTTGCGACAAAGAATCAATGATTATATTTACATAGCTTCAATACTGCAGAATGGCAATCATCCATTTAGGAGGAACTGGCGCCGATGGAGGACATCGTGGAAGAGTTATATGATGAGATGATACTTCTATAACAAGTGGTGGATCCTCTTATTGGTATTCAGAAGAAAGCACAAGTGGTAAAACTCCCGAAAGTGGAAAATGGAGTGTTTGACCATCTTCAGGAGTGGTTTGTTAAGTATTTAGATTCTCCCCAACATTTGGAAGGAAAATAAATAATTTCCGCTGAGATAGATAGAGTTCAGCTGAGACTCCACCATCAGAACTATATGCATCATGAGGAAAAATTGATTAACATTATTACCGCTTATAATCAACTGCACAATGGTTTCAAGTATCTAACACAGAAACATGGGATGCATGTAATAAGATCACTTGAAAAAATCAAAGGCAAGAAAATCATCTTCTAGGAGAATAGGCAGTAGATATAATAGATCAAGCAAACATTAGAGAAAGAAGGCTTGGATATCACCAAAGAAATTAATCTACAATATGCCATTGCAACAGTCAAAGTTCACATGAAACTTTCATGGCTATGTGTTGTGAAGAAAATCCCCTCCACACATAGAGGTGATCTCTCTAGCCCTAGAGTGGTTCTATCAATGCACAAGACTATCTAATGAACCCTTTCCTAGCTTGTATTCGAAAAGTAAGAAGAAGAAGGAGAACCTACCTCTTCCTGATGATATATTCCAATCCTTTGGTGAAGGCCTTCAATCCACGATCCTTCACGCTCGATCCTCGCTGCTTGTGGCGTTCGAATACCTATAGGAGATTAAGAGACAACAACAAGAAACATGATATGATACTTAGGCTACTTGCATAGATATCTAGAAAAATATGGAAATTGAAACATCAGATGTATTATTAATATAGAAAAGAGGAAGCATACAACCATGGACTTAATGTTGGAGACCTCCCTTTGGTGATGTCCAAGTCCAAACATAGTCTCTTCAAGAAACCCTTCTCCCAAGTGGAGATTTGGTCATTATCATAGCATGGGGATGCAAAGTATTATGATCAAGCAAGACCAACCATGTCACACCACTAGTGGAAGGATGGGGTTCAATTTATAGGCAGGGAGAAGGAGTTAGGGATCCACAAAAGAAGGAGGAAGGCCCACTTCTCAAGGGAAAATTCCCTAATTATAAGATCAAGAGCTCCAAATGAGAGAGCTTGAGTATATCTCCACTGAACCATATCCAGCTCGTCATTCTGGAAGCTTATAATGTACGAATATTCTCCTCCATTTGAGGAAATACTGCCAGAAGGGTATTATTACAGAGTAATTTGTCACCGTCCCTGCAATCCCCGTCCCACACATTGGAGGGCTCATTTTGTGACCTGTGAGCAGTGACATGGCTTGAAACCACTTTCATGACATCCCTCTGAACAAGAGCTTTCATTGCCCTAAAGACATCTCCTTGTGAAAAACCTTAAAAATGGCCCTTTTAGCATTGGCGCGAGTAGGCAGTTCAGTACCCGCGCCAATGGGGAAAATACTTCAAAGAGGTCGCGCCAGTTGGCGCTCTGTCCCAAAGTCGCACTCGCGCCAACCAATTTAAGAGGTGTTTTTTAAAAATAAATGGCGGAATTTTTGTCCTAACTGATCCAGGAACTGATATCTATCTTGAGTTGGGAGGTTTGGCTACGGATTTCCATAGAGAGGAAGTGGTTTTCCACCTCTCATGGAAGCTTCCTTGATGATAGGGCCAATCCCATGATTATAGGGATCCCAACTCCTCTTCCTCCATCTATAAAAGCTTGCCCATCTCCATAGCAAGCTAATCTTCAAGTCTTCAAGTTCCCAAGAGCTTTCACATCCTTATGCTGCAAGAGCCTTCTTGATTCCCTTAAGGCCAAATCCAAGCAAGGAGACTATTGTCAAGTATCCGGAGAGAGAGGCTTGTCCCATCCTTGACAGGCTTTATCGAGACATGTTTTGCTGACAACCCGCCAAAGGAGAGTGCTGCGTCGAAGCTATGGTTGTATTCTTATTTTGACTCATTAATGATAAGCGACTATTGGTTATGGTTCCTCTCTTGTTCTTGATTATGTTCATGAGTTATGTCCTCTTCGACTGACATATAGTTGTATATACTGGATTTTATGTTTGCGTTTGTGTTGCTTCTTGCATGTGCAGGTGTCCGATCACAGAAATCGTGAGGATTGTGATCTGCCAGGGAAAAGGAACGGGAGCACCACCTCTTCTACAAACGACAGCGTTGGATTCCAGGTAAGACTCCCTCGCAAGTCGGTTTATTTTCAATTAGGAACCTTCACTGTAGCGTGTTTGATTGTTGCTAGACCCGATCTGGGCTAGTAGGGATCGCCTCTGTCCGCAGAGGGGATTAACCTCTTCAACAAATTAGCGACTCCACTGGGGATCGTTAGCTTGTTTTCGTTCATTTTATGAGCTATAGACGGAGCTTGAAGTTGGCCAGATAGCCTTTGAAACGCTTTTTCTCTACAATTTCGAAGTAGATCAAAGTTGCTTCAGTCAATCTCCAATTTAGTTTGTAAACTGAACCCTTGGAGCACTATCTTGTCTCTTCACTTGATTCTTGATTCTGGTTGCTTGATCAGCTGTTTTGGGCTGCCTCTTTCTGTGAATTTGGCTTTTGGATAGCTTGATTATCACTGGTCTACTTGTTGGATTGCTCTTTTTTATTTTTTACTGGTAAACTCGACTGGCGCGCTTTTCAGCTTGACAGTCGCACCAATTGGCACAGGTTGCTAGTGTATTACCCGCGCCAATTCTATTATGGCACTAGTTTCATCCTTACAATCATGCCAATCCTGTAAGGTACTAGGGTTTACTCTGTTTTGAGCTTTCTGAGCTTGATCTGTGTCTGTCTCGCTTCGAGCCTAGATCACATGGTTCATTTGAGTCTTGGAGATTCTGCTTGAAGTGGTGAGTCTGGTCTTGGTTGGGAGAAATTCTTTGTTTTTTTTCATTATCAGGCGTTGGCGCTTGTTGTCAGTTAGCAACCCGTGCCAATTGGCCATTAGCGCTAGTTGTCAGTGTGCAAGTTGCGCCAGTTGGCGCTAGTTGTCAATGTACAAGTTGAGCCAATTTCAGGGTGTATGAAAATTGAGATTTTTTCCCTAAATCCTTCACCAGTGTGTCTTTCCCTTCCGGTCGTTTCACTGTATGAGCATAGATTACATTTCTCATTGTTTGAAAAGTCTTCTCTCCATGATTGTTTGATGTAAAAGGGAATGAATGCCTTGTTTTGATCTCTTGCTTTGGAAGTCCTCTTTGTGTTTGACCTCATATGTCTTGTCGCCTTTTGAGGGATTTCGTGACAAAGTGTTTGAAACAACGATTGCATTCTTAATGTTTGTTTACATCTCTTTTGCATTCATCCTTCATTAAGGAGATTTGCGTTCTTTTAGTTTTCGTCTCATAGTTTTCTTTTCGTTAAAATGCATTAGATCACATTGCATTGAAAAGTATTTTTTGAGATCCATCATTGAACCTAGCTTACATTGTTTAATGATTGAAAACTAGAAATCACTTTGATTGCATTCTCTTTTATTGAAAGAATGCATTAAAGTAGATTCTCATTTCATCGAAAAATGCATTGAGTGCATTCTTATCATTTGAAAAGAAAAAGGAAATTGTGCATAGATTACAATCGCATAGTTTTTGAAACAGAGGATTTTGCATAGATTACATTGCATTATTCGCATCATTGAATGTTTGATGTTACTTTTGGATAGTGAAAGTCATCTAGTTTTGGAAATTTCGTTTGCAGTGTTGTTGTTTGTTGCGTCATTGTTTGAAACTCTTCCTTTAACTAGATAGCATTCATCGAATTGAAAGTTTTCTTTTCTCATATAGCTGCATACAGGAGATTGCCATATGACATACGGTAGGGCCTTGAAACCAAAACATAATTGAAGATAAACTTTAAAATTTACTCAATTTACCTAAGGAATCATTGAAACATTAACGCAACATTTAGTGGTCTAGGCTAGAGACGTGTTCCGGCGTCTTTAAAACTAGTAGTTGTCATTCGCCTCTTAGCTTTAGACAGCACTAGTACGGACTTGTGCTCCCCGTACCGTCGCGTATATAAAGGGAGACCCCACTAGGTTTCTATCCTTTATCCATAGGAAGCCGAGTCTGCCGCCCTATACCCATGATACACCAGACACAGCATTCAGGGAGATTTCCTGCACGTACGTTAAGTCCTTGGTTGATTTCTCTTTCATTTTGAAACCAAGGTGTATATTGAAATTCACGGTTATTTGGTACACCCTTTGCCTAGTATTCCTGAGTAGTCATTTCGATATTTTTTTACTCTTTAAACTTGAAAAGATCATCAAGCGCTTGTCCTTTCATGCTTGTTTCTAATCTGAAAGTGATAGAGTCACCTTTTGCCTGTTTCTTGACTCTTAAAAGATGAAACAGCAGAGTTTTATTTCAATTTTTTAAAAATTAACTGCCCACGAAATATTCCTGGTTAAAGTTAGTTTCCTTAGGGTGTTGTGTTGGGTTGTTTCTAATGGCAACCTTTCCAGAGTTCACCAACCAATAAATCCCCTCTGATGGGAATCCTGGTCATTTTCCTCCTTTTGGAAATGTTGGTGCTCCTTATATGGCAACGTTGTCCCTTCCTGGGTTAACTGTTGGATTGCCTGTTTGGTTGTTCTCAACCTCTGTAGTTCCGAATGTCTCAGCTACTGGTCAATCAGTTCCTCCACCTGAACAACATCATGTTGATTCTAAGGTGGACCTCTCCCCTTCTTCGCCTGTTTTTGCGTCCTCCTCTTCTACTTCGCCTAGTGAAAGTCTGGATTCGAGTAACCGGGTGGCTAAGAAGAAGAAGAAAAAGACAAAGAAGAAGAAGTCTGATAAAGGAGAGGCTAAATCTGCGGCTATTGCGCCTAAGGAGTCTCCTCTTGATAAACCTTCCAACCCTCCGTGGAAAGTCAAGTTCCCTTGCATGTTGTGCACGAGAGACCATCTTCTTTGAGATTGCCCTGGCATTCCCAAGGTGCTTGAAGTATGGTCCAATGGTCGTCCGCCATTGCCTTTGGCTTCCGAGAGTCAGGTTGGGGGCACGTCTTCAACTGGTGCTGGTAAGGCTCCTAAGAAACAGGGTAAGATTACCAATCCCTGTAAGTTGTGTGAAGGGCACCATGCCATTCACCTTTGTCCGTATATGGATGAAGCCAAGCGAGTTTTGGACAACTCGGTTGTTCCTACACCATGCCTTCCGACTGGTTACAAACAAATTTCTTTGAGTCCTCCACCAGCTAATCCTACGATTGGTCAAGAGTCATCCTTGGTCGATCCCGCTCCCTCGGAAATTCAAATTCAAGAATCCATCCCCGACCAACCATTGGTCGTGGGATCAATTGAGCTAGCTCCGTATTCGGTGCACCAGGTCTTTTCCGTTGAGAGTGGATCTCACACCCCTCAGGTTCTTCTTGTTTCTTCATATTCCTCGGATTTGGAGAAAGATTCTCCTATCCCCGTATCTCAAGAAGATGCTCCTCCGCCTCTCGTGATGGAGGTCCCGGAGGATACCCCTCCCACCTTCGAGATGGAGGTCGTGGAGGATGCTCCTTCTTCTTCCGTAACACCAGGGGAAGACCATCTCAGTTCGATGGTATCCCCTCCAAGTAGTTTGGTCGCTTCCTTTGATTGGAGTCGATTTGCAAGATACCGCCTTCCGTCTTATGTGCCTTTCGAGATCACAGTACAGGCTTTTGGTCTAGTCGTACCCAGCACCATAATAGACGAAGGCGCTTCTGTTAGTGTTCTATCCTCAACTACTTGGCAAGATTTCGGCTCGCCGCCGCTTGCGCCTGTTACACAGAATCTGTTGGAATTTAACAGAAGAACGAGTCAACCGTTAGGGATCCTTCCAAGGTTACCTGTTACTTTGGGAGGTAAAACTATCCATATGGACGTGATGTTTGTTCCAGGCCCCTTGGATTTCAATCTGCTCTTGGGGCGCGATTACACCTATGCCATGGGAGCACTTGTCTCCTCCCTTTTTCGTGTGGTCTGTTTTCCACATGAAGGACGGATCATGACCATTGATCAACTTTTGTTCTTTGGTCCTGATGTGGCAACTGGCCCGCCATCATCCCTTCCCGATTTTTATCCACCCGTTGTATTTTCCCCACCGCAGGTCAACTATGTGGCTACCTACCCCGTGCCTGTACTCAGTGATGATGTTGTCATGCATAGTGTGCTGGCGGCATTGGGTCCTGACTTCCAGGATGTTTTCCTTCCATCGGGATTATAAGTCTTGGAAGCGATGACTTCCTGTTCATTATGATGAGGTTGTCGAAGCAGAGTTCCTTGTCTTGTGTCAAGCTCCTTAAAAAATGAAACAAGGTTGTCGGAGCAGAGTTCGTTTTCTTGTGTCAAGCTCCTTAAAAAATGAAACAAGGTTGTCGGAGCAGAGTTCCTTGTCTT